>CM034080.1:10703930-10803930 GCA_019845555.1 Aristolochia fimbriata | reverse complement strand
TGTTATAAACAAAGTAACTACTATGTTATTAGTAGGAAAAGTACAATGTTATTATCCGAGAAAGTACTACGTTAACAGTATAAAAAGTACAATGTTATAAACAAGCTAAGACACCCAAATATAAGCTATAATAGCTAGACCACATGGGCGCATCGACGCCGCTTTTGGAGCACTCACGCCTACTGTCACGGGCGTGAGCTAAACTGCTAGAGTTGGCCAGTTCCTTGGGTGTCGGCCACGCCTTCTGTCACGGGTGTGAGTATGAATGTTAGCAGGTCTGGTAGGTAAAGCTCCTTGTTTGCAATGCGCTCATGGCTCATGTCATGGGCGTGAGCTAAAATGTGGAGAGCTCTGTCGGAGATGGTTAGTACTATGTCATAAGCACGAATAATAATCAATCATAAGGATCATTTATTTGCAAACATATAACTATAGTAAGGTAAGACATTTGATACCTTCCAAGAGCCTCTTCATTAACATCGATATCATCACTTTGACGTTCATGACTAATACTTGCAAAAGTGTTTAGATTCGGCACATCAGCGTCCCAAACAAATGTGTCTGATCTAAAATTACCTTCAGATCCACTATAGACAATACATTATGCAAGTCAATGAACAACATGTATAATAGCCTATAATTTAAAGTTTAAAGTTTGGACAATACCATTGCAAACCACTTGCACTTCGTGGACTGGAGGATTTGTTACTTTTTACAACATACAATGAAAGAACCTTAGAGCTTTCATTCAGAGTTAGATCAAAAACTTGTTCAAGATCTACATAATCAATAATGCTTATTAGAGTTATATTTGGACTGTCCAAGGTACATCGATAAGAGAAAGTTGAGTAATGATCATCGGCAAGGCCTATTCAATAAACTTAGGTTCATAACCAGACCTACCAGCACATGTACATCATCCGCTTCTAATCTCATAAGCTATCAATATCACTGATTACTTATATATAATACCAACGGAATTCTAACAAAGAAAACAAGTGCACGGTTGCAAACATAAACAATACATTTTATTTAGTGACAAATGAGCCTGAGTGCACATAAAACAGATAATCATAAAGTACTATGTTATTGCCTGAAAAAGTACAACGTTATAAACAGGGTAAGTACAATGTAATAAGTAGGAAAAGTACAACATTATAAACAGGGTACGTACTGTGTTATTGGCTGGAAAAGTACAATGTTATAAATAACTAGAGCTTAATGCTCTGGAAACATAACAAACTCAGTAAAGATTTATAGTTAGTTCAAAAGGCTAGTAAAAAAGTTGAAAACATTCAATGTATAGACAATTGACTCTACTGGGAGTCGAACCCAAAATCCCCAGTTACCTGGTGCCTTACCGTTAGGCCATATAGTCTCAATATTGCACAAACTTATTAGCTTTTAGTTGCATAATTCTAAAGCATATGTAGTCTCCTAACATAGCAATCATCAATTCTGTAAACAAATTAAATTGCTCTAACACCAAATAAGGATTCTAACATGAAAAGCATCAATATAATTTATGGGCTTCTAACATAAACAAGAAACACAAATTCTTGACATGATAAGAGGCCTAATAATTATCTAAAAACTCTTTCACTAGCTTTACAATGCCTCATTTAAGATTAATCTTCAAACAAAATGTTCATTGCAACTATGACAAGTTGTCAAATTCTCACTATTAAAATTAATAGTTTAATAGAAGTCTTATACAAAACTAAACAATGAAAGGTTTGGTTATCAGCCTAAGGACACAATTCAAATAATAAGACATAATGTCCTCTCAGAACATGTCTATTACAAAAGCAAATGAATGATGCTTAGGATGAAATGTCAGGACATCTACAACCATACAAGAAAATACCTTAACAAACATCTCAAAATATAAGAGCAGCTGATATCTCAGATGTTTGTGGCATCACATTGCCTTTATCACTCAACCTTCCTCATTCTAGAGGTAACATGAGCCCATTGACCACAACATTTACACTTAATGAAGAGAAATTAGAAAGAAAGACAAAACATTCAAACTAATGAAAATTTAATACCCCTTCATAGAGACTTTCATCATAAAGATTTTTTTGGAGTTCAACTATCTAAAGGACTTCATTTAGTAAGAGAAACGATTACAAGATGAAAAATGAACAACAGCTCTAACTGGTACATTGATGCATTCATTTCTCAAATCAAAATTATGCTATCCACCTTATCATTTCTTAAGGCTTTTCAAATTGAGATTTTAAGCAAAAGAAGCTCCTAGCTTGAGATAAGAAGCCCAATGCTTACCAAACGAAATAGTTAAAGAGAAGCAAGGCCATTCTAATTTTTGAACATCGAAAAGATAGAAAAACACCCACATCATGATAAGGTGATGTAGATGCTTAGCAACAGATAGAAGGGAAGACTGAAGACAGTATTGAGACAACAATCTGTTGAAATTCAATCATTGTTCTTTGATCATTGCAACAAAGAAACAAAGAGAGAAGATAAGATCATTTAACAAACGAAACATTCAATCAAGCAAATCTCATTTAACGACTGGTGGGTACATTACAAAAGCCTTCTCTAATCAAGTTCTTGCTGAAGTTTTCTTACGAGGAGCACTCTAAATGAAAAGCATGACCACAACATATCAACGAAAATTTGACAACGTGCATTAAACAGCCTCCAGATCACAAATATCAACAACTAGTTTTTGGCTGGATAAAACTCTTTATGTGCTCCAATTATATGAATGACCAAGCTTGGCACTAGTTCAACCCAGCTTTACTACCTGAATAAGAAATTAAATGAAAATGATTTGTAACTCTTCAGCTGATTCCCATACATTTTTTACAATTTCAACATTGTAGAGCAAGAGGAAAGAAACATAGAGGCAGAGAGAGCTACAAAGCTAAGGAACTTGTACCCTTTTTATTTGTAAAAAGAACCTACCTTTGTTTCCTTCTAAAGGGAAGTCAAAGTCGTTACTAGAGATTTTGCATTAAGTCTTTCTCGGGGCTCATACTGTAAACACCGAGAAGCTAACCGAACTAATTCAGTCCCCTCGTCATTAGAAAATTGTCCTTCCAAGCATGAATCTGTCAATGTCAGAAAATTCCTGTACTGTATCAAATCCAGGGCCTATAGGTAAGCAATTAAATTCTATAAGGGACGGAAAGACACAAGACAGAGGAACATAAAAAAATCAAATTCCAAACTCATGCTTTAGTTTTTAGCTAGCTGTATGGCACAAGTGTAAATCCTACATAACAGACCAATTACAAACTATAAAGGACAAGAACAGTCAAAAAGCAATCAGTAAGTCAAGTACTTACATGGCTTGGAGGAATATGATTTCCACTTAGAAGGTCAAGCAAAAAGCAATCCGTCACTTATTCTTCACTGCTCAGTTCAAGGCTTGAGGTTAATTAATTGGTTCACCTTGTTTCCTTTCATACTTAATATTGTATTTGATGTTTAGTGATCAGTTGCTCTTTAAAAAAATTGAAAGACAAAATGGAGATAATAATAATGTTGGAACAGTGCTTCTGACTTGAAAACTAATGAGACCAGAGTTTCTTCTATTGAATATTGACATTGGGACAAACTCAAGTCATTGAATTATGGGACAAATTACCTTGGTGTTTGAGTCACTCCAATATACTTCTAATATACTATTAAGCTAAACAAATTCATAGGTAGTTGTATCATCGTAAATTCTTAGGTGGATTCAAGTACAGCCCACGTGATAAAAGTTCCATTCAAGTGTTTACGTTCTTTTCAACTAGATCCTAATTTTCCATTCAGTTTTGAGTTAATCAAATAATATCAGTATAATTGGATAAAATTTTTGCGGCTAACAATCTAAGAGAGAAAACTAGGGCTTTGAGTTTGGCAACTGAGAAAGGACTAAGGAGGTAGGGTTTTCAAGTCAAACCAAAGTGAGAATGAGGTTAAATCAGCCCCCCACATTCACTCTTCAGTCTCTCGTGATTCATGGACAAAAAAATTTGTTGATCCACACACTGCACTGACCAGCAAATGGAAAATTTCCTCCAAAAACTTAACTTAGCAAATTCAGTACTTAGATTAGCAAATTCAGTAAAGCAAGAACCGGCAGTAGGAATGGAGCCGTCACAGTTGCTTGTAAAAGTTAAAAAAGGAGGACCGACAATGCTGGTTTGCGTGTAGGACTTTGAAGAGATCGCTAAAATCTGAGACCACAAGTTTGACGAGGACTGAATTCCAATATTCAAGTGCACGCCCAGCATGCTTCATGAATCTGGAACAGGAACAAAAGGAAAATAGCCACAACAAAATCATGTTTTCGATATAAGGCAAATCCTACATTGGCAAGCATGGTTTTACATACCAGACGTTTTCTCCTCTCTCTGGAACCATGGCTACTGGTGAAAACACAAGTCAGGGCTACTGAACATAAGAAACTAGACATACTCAAAATATTCTTCCACAAAGTTGGCATGCAGATCTTAGACAGCAATGACTCACCAAACATGGGATGATCCTAGTTCACCATTTACACACACTTTTTTCTCAGCTATAACTATATTCAAATCAGGGAAATAAAAGGGAATAAGTGAGGCAACAAATGAAAGGATCATAAGCCTTGTCACTGTTCTGGAGATTTTGGTTGAAAAATGAAATAACATAACTAAAGTCCACATGAAGAAGGTTCAGAAGCAGGACACAGGAGAACAGAGGAAAATTCTGAGAGAACAAAATCTTGGCTTTGGCTTTAACAAATGTTGCCCACCAGATATAACTAGCACACTCATATGTAAAGCATCTTAAGCCAAAACCCCTAACGAAAATCCCTACCTTAGATTTAAACATCCCAAGGCAACCCAAGTGTGTGAGTTCATAGGCTTTTGTCGGGGATGCTGGAATTGAAATCAAACAGACCTCAGAGCTCTTTTCTTCCCAACCATTTTATCTCCAGTTAAAAAGTTAAAGCTCAGGATGCCGAAAGAGAGAGACTTAGAAAGAGACTTATTGAGAGGGAGAGTAACTGAGAGAGAGAGAGAGAGTTGATATAGAGAGAGTTGCCAAGAGAGAGAGAGAGAGTTAAAAAGAGAGAGAGTTGCAGAGAGTGTCGCAGAGAGAGAGTTGTCGAGAGAGAGTTGCAGCGAGAGAGAGAGAGTGGCATAGAGAGAATGAGAGTGGCCGAGAGAGAGAGAGGGGCTGCCTAGGGAGAGAGAAGGTTACCGAGAGGGAGGGTTGTTGAGGGTTGCCGAGATGGAGGGTCACCGAGAGAGAGCGTCGTCGAGAGAGAGCGTCGTCGAGAGAGAGCGATGCCCAAAGAGAGAGCCTCCCAGAGAGAGGGTCCCAGAGAGAGGGTCCATAAGAGAGGATCACTAGATAGAGGGTCACGAGATAGGGGCTGCCTAGAGAGAAAGAGAGGGGGCTGCCTAGAGAGAGAGAGAGAGATAGAGAGGGGGCTGCCCATATAGAGAGAGAGAGAGAGGGGGCTGCCTGAGAGAGAGAGGGGAAGAGAGAGAAAATGCCGAGAGAGAGGGGGGCTGCCGAGAAAGGGGCTGCCGAGAGAGAGGGGAGCTGCCGAGAGAGGGGGGCTGCCGAGAGAGAGGGGGGGCTGCCGAGAGAGAGGGGGGCTGCCGAGAGAGAGGGAGGGCTGCCGAGAGGGGGTTATCGAGAGTGTGTTGCCGAGAGCAGAGAGCATGAGAGAGTTAAAGAGATTTTTAGAGCTGGTTCTCAATTGAGCCATTTAATATTACTGGACCGGTTCTACTGGGTTGAAGAGGGGTAAAAATGTCCGGAATATATCATTCGATCAAAATCAAGATTTGATAAATGGTTCAACATTTAAATTAAAGTTGATATATGATCCGTAAAAGATCCGCATTCGTCGGAAAGGTGAAGGAAGACCCCTAATGTCAGGTTTGCAGGCATTATTAGAAGCAAAAATGTTAGTATAAAAATTTGTGACATGCGTCACAATGGAATCTTTGTCCTCCACCATTTGCTCACCAATCATTAGCACATTTATTCTATCGATTCTCCGTCTAGTCGTGGCCATATTGAAGTAGAATCTCGTATTCCTGTCTCCTTCATGCAAGCATTTAAAACGAGCATGTTGCTTCCATTTAGTACCATAGTATGAGTCTTTATTTGTAGTTCTCATCGGGCTAGACGTCGCTGAGTAGACTCTTCCTCAGTTAGGACCCTTTCTTCCTTAGCTTTATCCAGAGACGCGATCCTCACTTCTAGTTGGTCCATACCTCCTCTGGAAGCCGAGCGTTTTTCCTTCAGCCACTACCGAATTCTTTCCTTCAATTTTTTCAGTTTAATAGGAAAATCGAGCCCGTAAGTAATTTGTGATGCCCCGGTTCATTATTCCACCAATTTTGAATCATAGGTCCTCATCTTTCAACCAAGCATTCTCAAATTTGAAAGAACTTTTACCCTATACATCCAGGTTTGTATCAAGAAGGATAGTCCAATGATCAGAAACACATTTGTTAAGCACCCATCAGAGAGTGCTTTATAAAGCCCGAGCCAAGCTGGGTCAGCAAAGAATCTATCCAATTTTGATAAAATCGGGACTGCTAAGTTGTTTGACCAAGTGAAGTTTTTGCCCGAGCATGGAATATATATCTTCCAGATGTAATGCCCCAATTAAATCGTTAAAGCGTCTCATTGACATTTTGGTTACTCGCACAATAGGATATTTTTTCGATTGGAAGCGGATTTGGTTGAAGTCCCCCGCAAAGAGCCAGGGATCACTCCATCGCCCACAGAGATCTTCTAATTGCGACAAGAACTGTTCTCTTTCTGAGTACCAGGACGGACCATAAATAACGGCCAAAGTCCAATATAAACTGGTATGTAATTTATTTTAATTTATTTTTTATATGTTTTATCTTATTTCTACAATTGGGATGTATATCAGATGGGAAAGTGTTATCGGGTTTCAAAAAGGGACAAAAGAAGCACCATGCAAATCTGAAATCGTGGATAACTTAGTTTCCTGAAAAATAACTACTTGCACTTTACATTGGATCAAAGGTTTTTTTATGCTAGCAGCTTTGACAGCTGAGTTAACTCCTCGGATATTCTAAGATAATATCCGCATTACAAACTGTGAAGAAAGATTACTCCTGGCACATAGCATGACACGAAGTCTTGCCCTCCTTTCCCTTCCCTTTCTTTGGAGGGCCGCTAGAAAAAAACTTCTTTCCCTTCGGTCTTTGGCTGTTTTCATTCGGACGCCTTCTCTCTTCAGCCTTCGTAGCTTCGTCCAATTCCTGCATTATATATGCCATAGTAGCGCGTTCATACAGGTCAGGAGGGAGTGGGGCCTAGCTCTCCGCTTCAAATGCTGCAAGCCACGTTCCCCAACGCAGCGCCTGGGCATCTATTTGCTCAAAGTTATCAGCTACTGGGTCAGTGTGGCGCTAGTTTGGATTCTGAATCGTAAGCTCAATGAACTTTTGCTCTTCAATTACACACTCAATCCGGCTTGCGAGGTGTGTAGGATCCATGTGTTGATTTCCAAAGATCAATTGGAAGGCCGAAAAAACGGATATTACAGGTGACCAGAGAGAATCTGAAAGGCTTGCACTTTGCAATAGCCCAACACTGATATAATTCATGAGGTGATCAGTTACCGGACACGACTTTCTAGTCCCGCTCCGTATCAAAACTAATGATCCACGACGATTCAGATACTAGCGAGGCTGGAGGAAGATTGTGCAGAACTCATCCATTTTGGCAAGGACTAACACGAGGTGCACAGTGATCCTAAACTCTTGATAATTGGGGTAAGTGCACCTTTTTTTACTCCCCAAACCACTTGTGCCCAGGATCCCTGGCCTTGACCAGGTTTGGATTATGGTACTACAACTGTTGGTTTCGCGCCATTTCTACCCACCCTTCAAATATTTAGCAAGCATATCCTTTAATTAGCCCATTCTAGACAGAGGAGGCACTAGGGTCTTTTCATGAACTTTGGTCTTGTAGGTGAGGGTAAGCTTATATTCCGACCTTTTAGCATTGTACTTCGTGATTACCAAAATAAAAGATTCCCAAGCATTAATATACATTTGCCCCTTCCTAAAGTTCCTGACTCCGCTACTATGTCGTGTTGTAAATCTAATCTGGTTAATGTCATCAATAAAAACTCATATTTACGTGGCAACGAGCATAGTACGTCTCTGTTCAAGACTTCAAGTGGGTAGAAAAATAGTTGATCAGACCATGCATAGCAGGCTTGGGCTTAAAGAGTTTCCTCTCGAGCATATTGGTCTACCTTGGACGTGAGTTTGAGATCAAACTCAAAAGGTACAAGTGTTACTTGGAACTTGTCTTAAATGTGATATAAATCAGGCAATAGTAATTTAAACCTGATATAAATTAGGCAATTATTGTACCGTTCCGTTCGAATACTAATTGGAAGGTATACAGAATGAAATTTTTTATTCCATTTAATAAATGGATAATCGGGTAAATTATCAGTATACCGTTTATTAACCGGAACGAAAATAAAATAAGCTTATTCTATACTCAATTACCCAACTACACGGTGTGTAAAGGTATATTAGTAATTTTGTTACTCAAATAGATAAGCGGCCTAGATCACTTTTATATTGTGAATTGTTTAATGTTCAGGTAATTAATTAGAAGATTTAGATAAAATATATTTTTTTTTTTTATTGTTTAAGTATGTACTTTTTTTTAGGTTTTTTAGATTTTTTGGGATTTTTTTATTTTTCATATTTGTTTGATATATAAATTAGAATTTATCTATTTACTTACCCCATTACCGGGCTTACCTGATGGATAATCGGTATGCGAACGGTACACGGAATGGATAAAATTTAAATGGGTGAAAATGGTATACAGAATAAGCGGATGGATAATCGGACAATATACGGAATAACCCTATGCTGTTCCAATTATATACCGTTTACAACCTTAGTTGGATCGTTGAATAATACACCATATTTTTATATATATTTAATATTTCTATAAGAGAAAAAGGTGAAAATAATACTGATTACAGTGAACTGGGCCGAGTCAATAAGAACTGGACTGGCTACCAATTTTGGTTCAACTGGGTCGGACCGGCTGGTTTGGTTTGGTTTTAAAATACTGATAATACTTACTATTTTAATAACAAAAAGACATTTTATTTCCTATTTTAATTTTATTTATATTATCATTATTAATTTTATTTCTAGGGATTCATATATATGTGTATATATTTTAATTTTATTTGTAGGGATTCATATATATATATATATATATATATATATATATATAATTAAAGTTATTTGGGTATAATTAATTTGAGATAATTCGAACCAAATGGTGCCTCAGATGGATCTGAGCTCTCATCGACATGTGTTTGGGCTCCAACAGGTCCATACTGAGCGGGCCGGTGCTCTCACTCCCCTTCTGCTTTCGAAGCGAAAAAATAACCGAGAGAAGAGAACCCCAGCCAGTCTCACAGGGCGTGTAGTGACCTCGGTGGGATAGAAACGGAGACTTTCTACTGAAGTTATGTAACGAAATCTCCTTCGGATCCCTCTCTCGACTTTCTCTCTCTAGATCTGCATCTGTTACGCGCCCTACTCTTCTCGTTGTGGACGTTTCGTTTATCGAAAACCCCGATTGGAATGCAAAGGGAATCTACCGCGGCATTGTTTCAATTGGATCCTTTGGGCGTTTCGTTTGCTCTAGGGATTCAGAGGCGTCGATAGTGATATCGGAAGGGCGGAGGAAGAGAAATGTTGACGAAGTTTGAGACGAAGAGCAATAGGGTTAAGGGTCTGAGCTTCCACAATAAGCGGCCATGGATACTGGCAAGTCTACACACTGGGGTGATACAGCTCTGGGACTATAGAGTGGGAACGCTAATCGATCGCTTTGACGAGCACGAAGGACCCGTCCGAGGGGTTCATTTCCACAATTCTCAGCCGCTCTTTGTCTCTGGAGGTATTTAAACTTCTCTTTTTTAGTGATCATGAGTTCATTTCTGTCAAATATGTTATGGATTTCACAAATGTTCTCTCCGTTGAAGGTCTCGCTCTCCTTCACTGCTAGAAAATCTGAACGTATGAACTATACGGTGCCTTGTGGCAGTAAATATTGGAGATAGGATGACTACCATGGGTTTTAAGCCTCTGCTCAATCAGTATTTTAATGTACCAAATTTGGTTGATTTTTCTCCACTGAAGACAGCTGAACCTCTGTTTAGGTGCAAAATGTAATTTTGGCCTTTAAATCAGCTTGGAAGTATAATCCGGAGTATTTAACAGTTCCTTAACCCGACACACCTAAAATGTAATTTTTGGGCTTTAAATCAGCTTGGAAGTATAATCCGGAGTATTTAACAGTTTCATAACCCAACATTTGATTTACCTGGCAAACTTCCTAGTACTTGCTTCCGTAGTAGTTGACCATCTGCCTTGCGAAACTATAGAATCTACATAGCTACTGACGCCTAGTGTGTTGGCACCAAGTATATACTTTATAGTCATCATTGCAAATGCTAGAAAATTTCAGCAAAATGAATATTTTGAAAATGGAAAGTTGTGATCGTGGAAGTATGGATTATTGGGTGAGAGAGAGAAAGAGGACAAAGGGAAGCAAAATAACATTTTAGCTTCTTTGCATGATTTATGAAGAACTATGTGAAAATTGAGTTGTCAAACTGTCACATCCAAGCCACCTTATATTGTAGATTACATTCTTGTTAGTCCAGAAAGGTCGGACATACTTACAGATCTCGCTGAATACAAATGTCAGATTATTTGCAGTGTTTTTGAAACATTCTGACTCCGGAGGAATAGTCAATGGAGCGAGCATATATGATTAGAATCAATACAAACCGAGAAAGATCAAAGTTTAGTGGTGCAAAATTTTATAACTTATGTTTGCAGTCTGGTCAAAGGATAAGAAAGAAAATAAAATTGAATGTGTAATATCTTCGTAATTTCACAATACTTCTTTTCCTAGATACAGCAAAAAGTGCAAGTCAAAGATGAACAAAAAACAGTTGTTGCTCCAGATAAAAGCACAATTAAACAAAATTTACCTTAAAAAAAAAAAAAAATTAACAAACTTTACTTCTAGTGAAAAAGAATAATTTGGAACATGAACACCTGTTGATGAGATAAGGAATTCTTTGTCATTGTTGGCAGTGATATATGCTTATAGCTTTTCTTTTTCTTTACAGGTGATGATTACAAGATCAAAGTCTGGAACTATAAGCTGCATCGCTGTCTATTTACTCTGCTTGGGCATCTTGATTACATCCGTACTGTTCAATTTCATAATGAGTGCCCCTGGATAATTAGTGCCAGTGATGATCAAACTATTAGAATATGGAATTGGCAATCACGCAATTGCATTTCTGTTTTAACCGGTCACAATCATTATGTCATGTGTGCATCCTTTCATCCTAAAGAAGACCTAGTGGTCTCAGCTTCTTTGGATCAAGTCGTTCGGGTTTGGGATATCAGTGCCCTGAAAAAGAAGACTGTGGCTCCATCAGATGATGTTCTTCCTTTCAGTCAAATGAACTCTGAATTATTTGGAGGGGTTGATTGTGTTACCAAGTATGTCCTAGAAGGTCATGATCGTGGGGTCAATTGGGCTTCTTTCCATCCCAATCTGCCTTTAATTGTGTCTGGAGCGGATGATCGCCAAGTCAAGCTGTGGAGGATGAATGGTAATTCTTGGGTATCCATTTCTTTATGCTAAACCTACACCTTTATAATTTGATTGGCTTGATTTTTTTTTGTTATGTTGCACACGAATGTCAATATTAGATGGAAGAAAACATTAATTGAAAAATATTTTGATTATGGGAAAAATTCATGGTACTTCAGTTTCATCTATTTGTATCTTTTTGTAAATATGAATATATACACTTCACATTATTTCAGTGTGCGTGTGTCTGTGTGGAGGAAGGAAGGTTTTTCTTTTGATAATGTAAGTTTAATTGTAGCTTGGAAGTTACCATAAACTGACTATTGGATGTACAAGCTTTTGAACCCAACATAAACTGGCCTAGTATGGTGGGAAATAGCAATAGCTTTCATTCTTTCATCATTTTCATTCAGATGTTCAGGCTTGGGAAGAAGGTATATTGAGAGGACACAAATAATTTGTCTTGTGCACTTGTTCATGCTAAGCAGTAAAATGAGTAGTTCATCTTATTCGTTGTTACTCTATATTTTCCTGGAGCTGTTGGAAGATGCCGTGTCAAAATGTTTTCTTCTATTTCTTAATTATTTTGTTGGCTTGTATTTTTCAATGAGTTGCTTGCTCTATTTTTCAATAATTTTGTTCGCCTATGTTATCAATGATTTTTTTCAGCTTTATTTTCTAGCTTTTTTGCTGTCTTTATTTTTTAATGAGTTTGTTTAATTTCATTTTTTAATGGTCTTTGCTTGCATTTATTTTCAATAGGTTTCTGTTGTAGCCTTGCCAAGTATTAGTAGCAATATTTTTAATTCCTTTAGCTATGTTTTTTATTCCTTTTGCCTTTTCTCTTTCCCAGATTCTAAGGCTTGGGAAGTTGACACATTGAGAGGACACATGAATAATGTGTCTTGTGTACTGTTCCATGCAAAGCAGGACATTATTGTATCAAACTCAGAGGACAAAAGTATACGTGTTTGGGATCTTACAAAACGATCTGCTCTACAGACATTCCGTAGGGAACATGACAGGTTTTGGATTCTTGCTGCCCATCCAGAAATGAACCTTTTTGCAGCTGGTCATGATAGTGGCATGGTTGTCTTCAAGTTGGAGCGAGAGAGGCCAGCTTTTTCAGTGAGTGGTGATTTGTTATACTATGTCAAGGACCGATTTCTTCATTTCTTTGAGTTTTCTACTCAAAGAGATATACAGCTGTTTCCTATCCGACGGCCTGGATCCACCAGCTTGAGTCAAGGACCAAGAACCCTCTCGTTTAGTCCAACAGAGAATGCCGTCTTGGTTTGTTCAGATCTGGATGGTGGATCGTATGAACTTTATGTCATATCCCGTGAAACAACTGGCAGAGGTGATAATCTGCAAGAGCCAAAAAGAGGTGTCGGTGGTTCTGCCATTTTTGTGGCTCGGAATAGATTCGCGGTGCTTGATAGGAGTAACAACCAAGCTCTTGTCAAGAACCTTCAGAATGAGATTGTTAAGAAAAGTAATCTCCCAATTATCTGTGATGGAATTTTCTATGCTGGTACAGGCAATCTGTTGTGCAGGGCAGAAGATAAGGTTGCCATCTTTGATCTCCAGCAGAGGACTATAGTCGGGGAACTTCAGACCCCCTATGTGAAGTATGTTATTTGGTCTAATGACTTGGAGAATGTCGCTTTGCTTAGCAAACATGCAATTGTTATTGCAAATAAAAGGCTTGTCCATCGGTGTACCCTGCATGAGACAACTCGTGTGAAGAGTGGTGGATGGGATGATAGTGGTGTATTTATATATACGACTCTTAACCACATTAAGTATTGTCTTCCAAATGGAGACTATGGAATTATCCGGACCCTTGATGACCCTATTTATATCACAAAGATTTTGGGAAGTACCATCTATTGCTTGGACCGAGATCGAAAGAATCGAGTCATTTCAATTGATTCAACAGAATATGTTTTTAAGCTTTCCCTGCTTAAAAAGAGATATGATCACATTATGAGCATGATGCGGGGCTCACAGCTATGTGGACAGGCCATGATCACTTATCTGCAGCAGAAGGGTTTCCCTGAAATAGCTCTTCACCTTGTGAAAGATGAGAGAACTAGATTTAACTTGGCAATAGAAAGTGGTAACATCCAGACTGCAGTTGCTTCAGCAAAAGAGATTGATGAAAAA
Source organism: Aristolochia fimbriata (assembly GCA_019845555.1). NCBI lineage: Eukaryota > Viridiplantae > Streptophyta > Magnoliopsida > Piperales > Aristolochiaceae > Aristolochia > Aristolochia fimbriata. The sequence goes on along the minus strand of CM034080.1, from coordinate 10,790,082 downwards.
GATCATTGGTACAGGTGAGAAATAAAAGATGAGGATCACTAGACTGAAGCTTTTTCTTTCTCATACTTTGTCTGGTCTTGTGATTCTGCCTTTCCAATTTTGGTAACTCTGTTTATGTCTTGGTGCTTTCGGTACTCTTGTATTTACTCCCTAACGCACTCTTTATCATTTTCCTTACTGCAGGTTAGGCATCGAGGCTCTCCGGCAAGGGAATGCTAGTTATGTGGAGTATGCTTATCAGAGGACAAAGAACTTTGATAGGCTATCTTTTCTTTATCTCATAACAGGCAACATAGAGAAACTTTCGAAAATGTTGAAGATAGCAGAGATTAAAAATGATGTGATGGGTCAGTTCCATAATGCCCTTTATCTTGGTGACATCCGTGAGCGAGTCAAAATCCTGGAAAGTGCTGGTCATTTGCCTCTTGCTTATATTACAGCTGCAGTTCATGGGCTCACAGAAGAAGCTGAAAAACTTTCAGCTGAGTTAGGAGGGAAAGTTCCATCTCTGCCAGAAGGAAAAGTTCCTATGCTACTGTTGCCACCTCAACCTATTCTTGCTGGTGGAGATTGGCCTTTGCTTAGAGTTGTTAGAGGTATTTTCGAAGGAGGGCTTGATGGTGTCAGTGGCACCGGGGCTGAGGATGAAGTGCCTCCTGGTGCCAGCTGGGGTGAAGATTTGGACACAGTAGACGAGCATGTCATGCAAAATGAATATGGTGCCTCAGTCGTTGAAGATGTACCCAAGGAAGAGGAAAATGGAGAAGGTGGATGGGACCTTGAGGACCTTGATGATTTAGGACTGCCTGCTGACATTGACAGCCCAAAAGCTATGCCCAACTCTCGAACTTCTGTCTTTGTTGCTCCCTCACTTGGGAAACCTGCCAACCAGGCCTGGACTGAGAGATCTTCTCTTGCTGGGGAGCATGTGGCAGCTGGCAATTTTGATACAGCAATTCGTTTATTGAGCCGGCAATTGGGCATTAGAAACTTTGCCCCTTTGAAGCCTTTGTTCATAGACCTTCACACAGGTAGTCAGAGCTATGTTAGCGCATTGGCTTCAACTGCGGTGCTCCCATTGGCTATCGGAAAAGAATTGCCTGAGTCAAACTCAAACATGCTGAACGCACCTGCACTTGTGTACAGATTTTCTCAGTTGGATGACAAACTCAAAAGTGGCTACAAATTCACCACAGAGGGAAGGTTCAGTGAGGCATTAAAGCTTTTCGTCCAAATCTTGCACACCATTCCATTAATTCGTGTTGATTCAAGGAGAGAGGTAGATGAAGTAAAAGAGTTGATCTCAATAGCGAGGGAATATGCATTAGGCTTGAGGATGGAGGTTAGAAGGAAAGAGATCAAAGATGATCCAGTACGTCAACAGGAACTAGCAGCCTACTTCACACATTGTAATCTTCAGAGGATTCATCTGAGGCTGGTCTTGATAAATGCCATGGGTGTTTGCTTCAAGGGTAAGAACTACAACACAGCAGCTAGCTTTGCTAACAGGCTTTTGGAGACAGATCCTCCTAATGAGAATCAAGTGAAGAAGGCTCGACAAGTCCTGCAAGCTTGTGCCAAAGAAAACATGAAAGACACATGTCAGTTAAACTATGATTTCAGGAATCCGTTTGTGATTTGTGGTGCTACATATATGCCAATTTACCGTGGTCAGAAAGATGTAGCGTGTCCATATTGTGGGTCACGATTTATACCATCTATTGAAGGGCAGATATGTGCTGTTTGTGACTTGGCTGTTGTTGGTTCAGATGCATCTGGACTTTTATGTTCTCCTTCTCAGGTAAGATGATCCAAGACATTTTACTGTTTGCGTTCTTCAGATAACCATCTCTGAGTAACTAGAGGAAAGAGCTGGAATACAGTCGATTCTGCTTCTCTGTGGCATTCGGCAGAAGAACACTTGGTCAAACTATTTGTGTGCTTGCCTTTTTTAAATTTAATTTTGACCATATTTTACTGGTCATTGCCTCTTTTATGGATGTCTTTCCTGCTTTAGACAACTTTTCCCGTCCAGTCTTATGAGACAAAACAAGATAGGTAAAACTGCACTGTTGTATGTTCACTGTTATATGATACACCATCTCGCAGAATTAGCTGGTCGTCTCAATTTTGTTCAAAGCTGCATCGATATGAAAACCTTGATGGTGGAAATCTCTCTCCCTTCTCCCTCTTCCCTTTCCTGTATTGAGTTTTATTTTTTCTTTCACTTGTATTTGTTCCCTATAAAAGTTAATATGTAAAGAATTGTGGACGGTCTAGGTTTCTCTTTAAACTTGTTGCTTTAGAGTTTGTTGTTGTAAGCAGTAAAAGCACAAAGATGCAGCTACCATGAAGCTGAAAACTCACTGAAGCGGTATGCACCAATTAAACTTCTGTCGCAAGTTTATTGTTTGAACTTGTAACTTTAAACTTCTGTCGCAAACACTAAGATACTACTACCTTCAAGCCGTAAACTCACTGAAGTGGTATGTAGAAATTACTACAATGAACATCCACTAAACTGTAGCCAAGGCCCTTGCTTATTTTTTTCGTCTCCATTGAATCTCTAACTTCATTTTGGCTTTTTACATCCCCAATCTCAGAATAAAAGCTTAGAATATGAGAATATACTACTGGGTTTTCTGGCTCCAACTCCATCAAAGCCTTAGCGGCTTTTCTTCCCATATCCGTATTGCCATGTACCCTACTGCTTTTCAAGATTGAACTCCACATCACTGAATCCGCTCCATCTGGCGCAAGTTCTAACATCTTTTCTGCTTCTTTTAACAATCCAGCTCGTCCAAGAAGATTTATCATACAAGAGTAGTGCCTTTGATCTGGCTCAATCTCATACCCATCTTTCATTGTTTTGAACACCGCTCTTCCTTCTTCCACGAGTCCTGAATGATCACAGCCAGCCAAGACACTCAAGAATGTAATAGCATCCGGTTTCAGACCCTTGTGGATCATCACCTCCAACATCTCTAATCCCTCCCTGCCCATTCCATTTCGTGCACATCCCGAAATAAATGCGGTGTAGCAGACAGAATTTGGTGCTGGAATCTGCATCAGAATTTGGTGTGCGAGCTCAATCTGACCACTCCTCGAGTAGGCAGCAATAAGAGAACAAAGAACCGTGTCATTGGACTCGAAACCAGATCTTATCAAGGAGCCGTGTAGCAGTTGGCAGTTTGATGTACAAGCCTCGGCCGACAACGACAATGCTTTTGTTACCAGGGAAAAGGTCACTTCATCCGGCCTTATGCCTTCATCAACCATGAATCGGAACATCTCGATTGCGTCGTCCACAAGGCCGGACTGTAGGAAAGCACCGATCAAGGCGTTGCAACCCTCGGTATTTCTCTCAGTAATTTCGTCAAACACCTGCACTGAACCGTGAATGTCGCAGCATTTTCCATACATATCGATCAGCGCAGATTGGATAAAAACAGAGCTGCGGTCAAGACCCAGTTTCAGCACAAACGCATGTACCTGCTTCCCAAATGGGAGATTCTGAGCCCTGCTTGACGATGTCAGAAACGCAGCAAACGACCGGACCGAAGGCTTCTTGTCCCATAATCTCATTCTATTGAAAAACTCCAGAGCTTCGAGCAAAAACCCATTATCTGCGTGCACTGAAACAATGGAATTCCACGAAATGACATCTTCAGCTGGAATTACTTCAAACGATTGTCTTGCATCGAGCAAGCAGCCGTGAGCAGAGTAGAAATCGACCAGAGCATTGGAAACGAACAAACTCGACGGCATGCACCCAGCTTTAATCGCTTGACTATGGAGGCTCCTCCCTTGCTCCAGAAACTCTTCATTGCAGCAGCACCCATTTATTAAATAACTGAACGTGACGGAACTCGCCACTGCGCCCTCCGATTTCATTTCATTAAACAGTCTCCACAATTCCTCTGATCGACCACATCTGCTGAGCCCTCGGAAAACGACATTCCAGGTTGCTGTGTTTCGATCCGGTAGCTCGTGAAATAAACTTAGCGCGAGATCCGGGGACCCGAGTTGCATGTAGAAATCGACGAGACAAGAACCGACGAAAACGTTTGATAAAAACCCGAGGAAATTTACCCTGCCGTGAAGCAGCAGACCCTCCTGGAAAAACCCGGCATTGCTGCAGAGATTTATAACGGAGGAGAACGTCGATGGATTTTCTCGAATTCCTCGACGAACCATTTCCTTGTATACATTGAATCCCTGCATTGAACAACCATGTTGGGCATGCCTCCCAATCGTTCTATTCCAGGAGACCACATCTCTTTCGTGAATTTCCTCGGTTAACTCCACTTCCGGGCTCGGAAACCCAGACTCCACGCGTAGATCGATCGCATCAAAACTACGAATTGCAGGAAGAGCTGCTAAGGCACTTGAGGTCAACCACTTAGCACTTGGCCGCAGATAGTTGCCTGAATGCATTAGGAACAAGCGGAAAATCGAAATGAGGAGCTCATTTGTTTTATAAACAGTTCGAAACGAAATCTAAACAGAAGTGCAGTGCACAGTCGGAGATGAAGAGCTTCAACTCTGCCGTCAGGGTCTTATGTGGAGTGAGAAGCAGGAAAGTAAGAAAAAGAAGCAATAAGACTCAATCATGGCCATACAACAGCTGTAGAAGTAAATTCTTTGCACATACATGAAGATTAGTACAACACACAGGTATGACTATTGTTACACACTTCAGCAACCACATTGCACTACATGAACTCCAGAATCAGAGAACTTCAGAATCTTGCCAACAAAAGTTCCCGCCAGGACGGGGAGACCTTTTATTTATAAACAAGACACGGAAATAGAATGTTTACAGATAAAACGTTTGCCTGTGAAGCTTATGATCCTGGGTGAGTAGCGCCAAGAGCCTCCAACAGGGTTGCAGCAAATTCCATCTGTGAATCTTCATCAATTCTTGAAAAGAGTGGGACGTGAACAAAGAGAGACTTGTGACATTTCTGCTCTGCAAAACGAAGGGAATGATAATAGACGTAGTTGCAGACAAACCGGTCAGCATCATCGGAGATCATCACATCAAAACCCTTCTTGTTTAAGAAAGTCGTGATCCAGTCAATGCAGCAAGTAGTCTACATTAAGAAAGAACATCACAGTAACAGGAAAAGAAACACAAAATTGGGTTAGTCATCGAGGATTTGATTTTCAAATATGAGAAAGCTTAACAATTGCTACATTGAGCAAATTAAGTAGCACCCATAATTAATTTGTACATATGAGTCCGTATATAGAAAAAGACAAATAAACGAAGAACATAGATAGGGAAGATTACCTCTTTTTTGAGAAGAATGTCACCATCCTCGGGACAAATGGGAAGTTGCTGCAACATCACAAAATTAAGATCAATGAAAAATTAAACCCTCCAAATCTCACAAAGAAATAAAAAGCAAACCAAGAGATTCACCTGAGGTTGCCAACCAAGTTCATCAGGACAGCGGAAAGTTGCTTCATTTACAGCCTGCCTCTCAATGGCAAACTTTGTTGCCCCACTGTTGGCTCCGAAGTGAAGCTGAAATAGTGAAACAACAAATATTCAATTCGCTAGAACTAATCAAAGGTCTCTTTATTTGAAAGAAGTGCAGGTAACAAGTTGCAAAGGCAATGGATCGGTCTCTAATTCCACCGTAAAAGATCCAGCCTGCTTCGGATTTTGATAAATGAAAATGTGACATTCACTGACATGCATCTGCAACAATTTGAGACTAGTTAAGCGCATCAGGCCCTGTTTTGTCCTAGACCTTCTCTCATTGGGAGACAGGAAAAATATTTGAAACCACAGGATTTCATTTTAATCATCTGTGTATTTCGTAATGGAAATGCTTAATCAAATGCCCATTCACAAATAAATTGACATGACCTGCAGTAGATGTTCTTTCTTAAAGAATAACATAACCCCAAATGTCTCATTTGGTTGCCATGCAAACAAAAGAAAAGAAAAGAAATGGAAAGAATATTGTAGGAAAAAAATCTAACGGTGATGGAACTTTTGCAACTTGAGAGTTGTCCTATCTAGGTATTCCTGATCAAGTGAATGACAACCCAACTGATGGTATATGTACAAAACTGAAATGCTTGAGCTGTTCTCTGTTCCCTGGAAATTTTCAGATAGTGAAGGGTGAAGCTACTAATTTTGCAAAGAACTTCATCCAAGTATGTTTTTTTCCATCTTTATAATTTACAAGTTTTTAGGAAGTCCGGATGATTGGAAGATTTTCTACGTCATGAAAAGAATGGACCTTATCAGTTTCTGTTCAAACAATGAACTGCTTACAGAGCTTAAAGTAGAAATATAACAAATGAAAAAGTAACCAGGATTTACAGACATAGCTAGATTGATTCAACAAGAAAATACATAACATTACCCATCTTAGAAAGTCGCTAAATATCCTGATGTCTCAGGTGAAGTCCATTTACAGCTAGAAATACAGAATGTATCTACAGAGTCTACAAAAATAGAGAGGAAAGATGAACCAACCCATATGATTTTCCCATTACAAGATGAACCTCCCAGGGATTCAGGCAAAGATGATTCCATGATTTTGTAGAGCACCGGGAGGCCTCCATCTCCCGCAGCCTCAAGAACTGTGCAACTCCCAAGTGTAATATGTCCAGTCAATCCCCTTCTCCTAACGAACTCTTTCAAGTTGCTCACTATAGTTTCTGTGGGATTCTGAGGAACTCCTAGGAATTTCTTGAATCCAGTCACATGAACTATAATAGGTGAGGGGCCTTCAGATCCCATCAGCTCCTCTGACCAATCCAATCTGCAATACCTGGTCTCGTGGTGGTGCCAGATAAGTAACAACACGACGACCGTAAAAACAACCAAGTTGAAAGCCACTTCCCTGGATAAGAACAAGTGCAGCAATTAGAACATCCGAAATGAGAGTTCCAATAAGAAGTCACCAGGGAAGTCCTGGTCTCGTACGGCACTAGATTTTCTCAGTTAGAAAGGAAAACGAAGTGATCTAGTCAGACGTGAAGGCTCTAAAATCTATAATCTCCCCTTACTGGAGTGTACACTTTTCATTTAGTCAACTGAAATGAACGAAACACGGAAACTTCCATGAAATTTAATCAAACACAATCGCTACGGGAACCCAAAAGAAATATAACACAAATGCGTACTTAACCCAAGTGCATCGTACGGCAAATTCAAGGAAAGAGAGCAAAAAAAAAAAAATCGACTTCAACTCCCAATTGAACTCCAATCCACCGACGCAGAGAAGATATTTTCTGAAACTAAAGAAAACCCTCGTCCCAACCACTACAAAGTCTACGATAACCCAAAACCCGGGACAAAATCAAGCCTCCCAAAACTACGAATTATAAGGACACCACCTAAAAACAGTTTAACTTTCGACTCCCGAAGAAGAGCAAATTGTACTTTTGAACAAAAGCAACGAGGGTCGACGGAGACGAGAAAGCCCTAAACAAGGTCAATCCCTTGAAGCAACATGGGTAAAGCTTACCTAGAGGAGCTCCGGGTGTGAAGCTCCTACGCGGAGAATTGCCGACGCCGGACGGCGAGAATGAAACAGAGTCAGACATCGCCTTTTCTCGTGACTTCGTTTATATCCGATGATGTCGCACGTTGGTCGCCGTCGCCCATAGATTTCGTACGTGCCCCGGTCAGGGACCGTATCGGCCTATCGGAAGTTTAGGTTTCCGATACTGTTCGTATCGGCCAATATTGGACCTAATTAATCATATGTTGACTAAAATAGAAACTGATTTGATCAAAAGATAATTAGGTTAAAAAATAACGAATTTATTTTTATATTTATTATTTTTAAATCGAGTTTAAGTGAGAGAAATTTTTTTTGCCTTGTGTGTACTATAGAATTTCATTAAAATATCCATATCAAATATTAAAATATTTAGTAGCTTAATTCAAAACATAGTAATTAAGTTTATACTACAAAGTATCTATACACATGAAATGAGTAATAACTAATAACCATTTTGAGCATAATAAGTATCAAATTAAAGATAAATTTTCATAAAAAGTTAATTACAACGTTTCCCTATAGGAGTCAATCAATTGCTAAACCTCGTTATTAAATGGCTTAAATTTAAATAGTTAATTTTCAATTCATAAACTGTTTAAGTCAGGCCTTGTTACACTCAACTCCTCAAATTCCCAAACAATACATTAGAGTCACTGGTAATGAGTATTCAATTCTTATCTACTTAAAGTTGGAAGCCAGAAACAACTAACAAGTAGAAGTAAGTAAATATTTGATCTCATTCTCACCTGCTAATTACAAAAGGTATATATGAATTATGATGTAAAAAGGAAAAAAGAAAAAAAAGGAACACAGAAAATGGAAAAATAATGAAGAAAATAAAGAAAGAAAAAAGGTATCTTAGTATCGGTTCCGATTTAATTCTAACCCTATTATAACTTATAAGTTACTAATTAACATATTATACCTCTACGCACCAAAATGTGCGTGGCCCAAATTCAACAAGCCCGGGAGTCCACCAACCCAGCAACCAAGGCTCGTGGGTAGGCTTCGCTAACTCTCAAGGCCGCTCGACACAGCCCATCGTGAAGTCCATTCACATCATCGCATCACTAGCACAGTCGGCGCCCTCGTCAGCATAATTCGCCGAGTCATCAGCCATGTCAAAAAGCCTCATCAGCAGCCGAACGACCAAGTCTGGTCGTTAACCGAGGAAGTTCCTGGTCTTCCTCTTCCCCTCTTCTTCCTCAACTTCACCAGCAGAAAGAGGATCGGGATCCCTTTTTCAAGCGTCGATCCCCAACAACTGCACAGAACAGGCTACAAATAGCCAAAAATGTTCCACTGCAGGGGTTCGGAAAATTTTCACCTAGAAGCTCTCACTCACACAGACGTTCTCGAGCCAAAGCAGAAGTTCAGCAAATCGCAGTCTATCTTCGTCTACCAGTTCAAACGGAGTAGCTCTACACGTTCGCCGGCAACGTCACAAGTCAAAATACACGGAACACAAATACTTTCGTCCGACCAACCAAAGCCGTCACCGCTCGTGCACACTTGTTCCAGAACACGGAGTTCGTCGCCGACTCGCTAGAAACTGAAGCTTCGCCAAATTCACATGGAGATAAAATTAGAGGAAGTTTAGGAGAGTGAACTCGCATTCCTTGATACAAAACACACCCTGTAACACAAATTATTCTAAAGTAATTGAAATATTCTCTCGGTCGCGCCTCTTCGCGGACCGACGGATTTTCGGTGAAACAGATTTGGCATACCCGGTGGGACCTCTCCTACCTCTCATCTCTTCCTCCGTTCAAAAAAAAAAAATCTTCCAACCACAGCCATGGCCAGCAACGCCAACAACGGCACCAACAACAACAACATCAACAACAGGGGCAAACAAACCGCCTCTTCGAGCTCTGCTCAACCACGCCTCGCCGCGACCGCATGCTCAACCACATGAGCCCGCGCTCCTACTCCTCCACCTCCAGTTACTCGCCCAATGACAAGGGCATTGGCTAGGAACTTGTCCATCGGACAAACTCCCTTTATGCACGACGCCCGTCGTCCGACCGTCGTGTTCGTACCACTGGCTACCGCGACCGCAGTCAAACAATCTGCGGCCACCTCCAAATTGATGTCAGCGATGGCCAAACCTACATACCTGGCTGTCGCTGCATCTCCTCCTCCTCGCAGCCCGACTGTCAGTCCAACGCAGTCCCCGCCGTCGCGAAGAACTTCTATTGTCCCTGCCTTGGTGCTGCGATTCGAACAGAGTGGGGGCATTTCTTCATCCTCCGCGGCAAGGACACATTCAGTGTCGACCTCCTCTATACAGAGAACGTCGGCCACTGATAACTCGCCGGTTGTACTGGTCTCACACGACCTATTGACCGCACTCAACGCAGCGCGGGACCACCACCTATCCGCTCACCGCGCCGACAGGCAACCTCCCCTGCTACCACATCTCCCATCCCGTCTCGGTGACTCTCGTTGGCGGCTGCCACCGTAAGCCAGTCACCTCCCAGAGTCATTTTTCGCAATCAGCCCGCGACCGGCTCTGTAGACCCGTCACCCACGGCGACCTCCTCTCCGACACCGACGGCCATATCCCCGACGCGGTCGCCGGTAACAACTCCAACATTCCACGCTTCGCCAAAAGCAAATCATTCGGCGCAAACTATTAGAAAGGCCGCGATGGCAACATCGGCCAAAACCGTCGAAGAACAACTGGCCGAACTACAAGCCGGGCTCAAAGAGCAAAGTGAGCAGCTGCGCATTAAAGACGTGCAACTCGCAGCTCGTGATCTCCAAATCACGAGAATGTTGGAGCGGTTTGAAATGGGCATGGCCGTAAATAACTCCGGCGGTGCCTCTCAAGAAGTCGACCGAAATCGGCCGACCACCAGCGCTTCAGCCGGGCCACCTCAAGAAGACTCCTCTTCCGACGACGAGCTGCCGCCCGTCGACCAGTGGCCGTTCACAGAGGCCGAGCTGAAGCGGATCCGACTGCTCTCAACATCGACGCAGTCAACGAGCTAATCAATCGTGCTGTACAAAATAGCTCGGGCGACAACAAATTTGTCGCCTACCGGAGGCCCTACACGCAGAGGATCCAAAATATCCCTATGTCGGTCGGGTATCACCCTCCAAAATTCCAGCAATTCAATGGTGATAGGCACCCAAAGCAGCACGTCGCTCACTTCATAGAAACCTGCAACAACGCCGGCACCGACGATGACTTGTTGGTGAAGCAATTCGGTCGGTCATTGAAGGGAAACGCCTTCGACTGGTACATTGAGCTACCCCAGGAGTCTATCGACAGTTGGGAACAGTTGGAGCGTGAGTTCCTCAGCCGATTCTACAGCACTCGGCGTACCGTGACATTGGTCAAAATTGCCAATCTCAAACAGAAAAAGGGCGAAAAAGTGGTAGACTACATCAACCGATGGAGGAACTTGAGCTTAAATTGCAAAGAGAGCTTGAACCTCTCCCTCGAGGCAGAAATAGAAATGTGCTCACGAGGAATGCACTGGGAACTCCGGCACTACATCCGTAGTCGAAGGCCGAACGATTTCCAAGAGCTCGCGACAGAAGCTCACAACATGGAGATCCTGATAGAAGAACGAGGAGAAGAAGGGTCCTCTTCTGCCGACCCTCGCAAAGAAGGGAAGGTACCAGCCACGACTGGACCGAAAGAGACGAAAGAGAAAACAAAATCCTCTTTCGCGACGAACACTTTCGAGGCTATCAGGGTCGGAAGCAAAGTCAAGGCAACCTACCTCCCACGGCAATTAACCGGGGGCACATACAAGAAGCTATCACTGGAGGAATGACAAGCAAAGACATATCCCTTTGCCGACGCAGACGTTCCAATTATGCTCAACCAACTCCTAGACAACCAACTACTGAGGCTGCCAGAAATCAAAAGACCTGGCGACCAATCCAAGAGCAAAGACCCGAACTTCTGCAAATATCATCGACTGGTTGGGCATCCGACGGAGAAATACTTCGTCCTAAAGGATCGCATCATGGAGCTGGCAGCTCAAGGCCGTATCGAATTGAAGGAGCTGAAAACACAACCTCCTCACATGCCATCTCCATTCAAGCCGAGCCAAACCAGCGAACTCGGCTACATCAACAGAAGGTTACACGAAAAGAGTACCATCCAAAATCCGGCCCCTCCAACCGATCTCACCACAACAACAAACGACCACCGGCTAAGGTCACACCAAAACCGGCACCCTGTGAACTAGCTGCCGCCGACGCAGAGGGGTGGATCCGAGTTACCCGGAGAAAGAAGCCTCTTCGAGAAGTCGAATCGGCACCGGCAAACACCAGAACAAAGGCGAAGTAGCCAAATAAAAAAGCCGTGAAGCGCCAAAGAAAAGCTTCCAGGACTCACGTCCAAGGGGCAAGCAAAAAGAAGAGAAGACCCGTCACGCTGGCGGAGTTCTTCCCGAAGGAGTTTTTTGCGCCGCCAGCAATGGTGGCGACTTGCTCAACAGCACCTCCCGAGCCCACAACAGCCAAAGACAAAGGCAAAAGACTGGTCGTCGAACGTGACGACCTCAAAACCTCGCTCTAACAAATCTCGCCTCTCAACAAAATTGAGGATGATCTCGACTTAGATATCCGGTCAAGGCAAGCTTTAATTCGGATCCTCGACAAACCAGAGGAACTCAAAGCCGAACTCGAAATGCGCTCATGAGAAAGTACGACCTGCCGAAAGTCGGACTAACACCACCTTACAGAAAGGAGGAGGAAGATGCACTATCCTCCCCACAACTTGCAAGGTCAGAACAAACGCTTGTCGTGACATGCCCACCGTGCATTACATTCCGAGAGGAGGACGCACAGTTGGGGACGAAAAATTACAACAGGCCGTTGTTCGTCTCCGGCTACATCAGAGACCACAAAATCAACCGTATCCTCATCGACTGTGGATCCACAGTCAAAATTCTGCCTATCCGCACAATGAAGAATGTCGGTCTCTCAATGGGCGATCTCTCTCCAAGTTCTCTTCTCATCCAAGGCTTCAACCAGGAGGGCCAGAGAACACTCGGCATGGAAAATCTCAAGCTGCACATTGGCGACATGGTAGCCGACACTCCTTTCCAAGTCATCGACTCTAAGACATCTTACAACCTGCTCTTGGGTCGACCTTGGCTTCATTCAAATAGATTCGTGCCATCCACACTGCACCAATGCTTCAAGTATTGGAAAATGGTGAGCAAAAGACGGTGTACGCCGACTAAAGCCCATTCACGGAGGTTGAGGCATCCTTTGCAGACGCTAAGTTCTATTTTACAACCAGACCAACAGTTAAATTGTCACTTTGGTCGAACCAGGCAGCGAATGTCAAAAAGTACTCCGACGCAGCCTGCTTCGTCTAAACAACCGACGCAGGTCGCAATGCTCAAACAACCGTCACAGGCCACAAAACTGCCTACGCCAAAGCAAGTTGCATCTCCAAAGCAAACCACGACGCAGTTCGTGCCCCCAAAACAACTTGCACACAACAGCCAGCCGGCATACGGCCACAAATCGTTTGCAGCCACTCCAAAGCTAGCGCAGCACGATGTACCAATCTTAAGGTACATCCCACAATCGCATAGGACGAAAGGAGAAGCTCCATTGGTCGTCTGCCATAAAATCCAATCGACCCCTCTGCTAGAAAAAGTCACGCTTCCTCTGCCAAAATTGGAGGAACGAAGCATCGTGAAGCAGTTGCCGAGCCAACAGCAGTTGTCGTCCACACGCTCCAATGAAGGTTTCGACCCGAACGCCTACCGTCTGATGGCCAGAGCTGGGGGCAACCTCACAAAAGATAAAATTCATGCCAATCCGCCCATCACTCTACCAGTTCTCACTCCAGAACAGGAGAAATTGAGAAACGAAGGCCAAAGAATCGACCAAGGTCGCCAGGGTCTCGGCTACCAGAAGCAGAAGCCGATCAAAATTTATAATTAGAAAGGCTTCTGCAGATGTGCATCAAGTTTCAGTCGGACAAACTTCGACGGAAAAGAAAGACGCGCTGAAACCAGTGGTTATTTACACCCTGAAAGCTGCAATCGCACGAGCCCGCGCCTACGACTCAGTTATGGTGAACCACATCTCCATCACTGACGATGACCAAGAGAAAGACGAATTCGTCTTGAAGGAGGCTCCGACCGAGTTTGAAGAAGGAGAAAGTCGACTTGGGCACAACAGAGGACCCGAGGCCGACATTCCTTAGTGCTTCACTGACGGCTGAAGAAGAAACTGAGTTTATGGCATTGCTTCACGAGTATCGCGACATCTTCGCCTGGAACTACACGGAGATGCCCGGTCTCGACCCTCGAGTCGTAGTCCACAAATTGGCAGTTCACCCCTCCGTTCGATCGGTTAAACAGTCGCAGCGAAGGTTCCGACCGGAAGTGGTGCCGGAAATCAAAAAAGAGGTCGACAAGTTAATTTTGGCGAATTTCATCAGAGAGGTGAAGTACCCATCCTGGATTGCTAACATCATGTCGGTCAAGAAGAAGACTGGCCAAATTCGGGTCTGTGTCGACTTTCGCAACCTGAATAAGGCGTACCCGAAGGACGACTTCCCTCTGCCTATAACAGAGCTTATGGTCGACGCGACGACGGGTCATGAAGCTTTATCTTTTATGGATGGTTCCTCTGGTTACAATCAAATCCGGAAGGACCCAAAGGATGAGGAGCTCACTGCGTTCCGCACGCCCAAAGGCGTCTTCTGTTACAAAGTGATGCCATTCGGACTCAAGAACGCCGGCGTAACTTACCAGAGGGCAATGCAGAATATTTTTGAATTTTTCCTTCACAAACGAGTCGATGCTATGTCGACGATCTGGTGGTGAAAACAAAATAGAGGGCCAACCATCTTCTCGACCTCCGAGCAGTGTTCGAGTGACTTCGACGGCTTCAACTCAAAATGAATCCGTTGAAGTGTGCATTCGGCGTCACCTCGGGCAAGTTCCTAGGATTCATTGTCCATCACAGAGGGATCAAAATCGACCAGTCAAAAATCGATGCCATCCAGAAGATGTCGGAGCCCAGAAACGTCTCCGAACTCAAGAGTTTTCAAGGTCACCAGGCGTACATTCGGCGTTTCATCTCGAACCTCGCCGGAAGATGCCAGCCGTTCAGCCACTTGCTAAAGAAAGATACACCGTTCGTATGGGACGAGTCTTGCCAAAATGCCTTTAACAATATAATGGTGTACCTCACCAAACCACCGGTACTTGTCGCACCGATCGTCGGCCGACCATTGCTGCTCTACATCGCAGCATAGGAGAGATCCGTTGGAGCTTTGTTGGCTCAAGACGACGAAGATAACAAGGAACATTCCCTCTACTACTTGAGCCGAACGCTGGTGGGTGCTGAACTAAATTACACACCGATCGAGAAGACATGTCTAGCTCTCATCTTCGCGATACAAAAGCTTCGACACTACCTCTTGGCGCACTCAACGAACTTGATTTCCAGAGCTGACCCTTTGAAGTATATCATGTCACGGCCTATCCTCTCAGGTTGACTGGCTAAATGGGTGTTGCTCCTTTTCGAGTTCGCAATTAATTTTGTGCCGCATCGAGCAATTAAAGGCCAAGCATTGGCTAATTTCCTGGCCGACCACCCGGTACCTGCCGAATGGGAGTTAACAGAGGAATTCCCAGACGAGAAAATCTTTCTGATAGAGTTGCTCCCCCCTTGGGAGATGTATTTCGACGGCACCGCGAGAAGAAGCGGCGCTGGCGCCAGAGTCCTGTTCGTCTCGCCGAAGAAAGACCTGCTACCATACTCGTTCGTGCTCACCCACAACTGCTCAAACAATGAAGCAGAGTATCAAGCTATCCTCCTCGGACTTGGCATAGCGGTCGAGATGAAGCTGTCGCAGTTAAATATCTATGGCGACACGGCATTGGTCATCAAGAAACTCGCAGGAGAGTTCGAAGTAGAGAAAGCCGAACTTGAACCATTCTGGAGACATGCCGGTGAACTTCTGGCCCAAATCCCGAAAGCCTCACTCCACTATGTCCCTCGATCCGAGAATGGGCCAGTCGACGCATTAGCCGGCATCGCGGCTAGTCTGGCACTATTCGACCAACGACCTTGCCAGGTTCCCATTTGCGAACGATGGGTAATCCCTCCACCGATCAAGGAAGAAATAGAGGAAGACGAAACAGAAGAAACAAAAGAGTCTCTACCCATTTCGGCCAGTCAAAATCAAACCAAAGATTGGAGAGAGGCTATCATAAATTTCCTTCGCCATGGCACACTTCCTGTCGATCTGCGACAACGAGTCCAAATTCGTCGAGCAGCTCCAAAGTACGTTTTCATCCACGCTCTACCGGAGGTCATATGAAGGTCTGCTTCTTCGTTGCCTGTCAAAGGAAGAGGGGTCGCAAGTGTTAAAAGAAACACACAGTGGGATTTGCGGAGCGCACCAAGCCGGCCCGAAGCTCCACTTGCAAGTCAAACGACTGGGCTACTATTGGCCGTCGATGCTCAGAGACGCCATCGAAATGACCCGATCGTGCAAACAATGCCAACTCCATGCCAACTACATACACCAGGCGCCGGAGCCACTTCACCCAACGGTCGCATCATGGTCGTTCGAAGCTTGGGGGATGGACATCATCGGCCCCATCTCTCCCAAGTCCGACTCCGATAGGCAATACATCTTGGCTGCCACCGATTACTTCTCAAAATGGGCCGAGGCCGCCGCCGCCCGAGAAGTGAAGGCCGTCACCGTCGTCGACTTCATTCGAACATAAATCATCTATCGATATGGAGTCCCTCGATACATAATGACTGACAACGGTACGCCATTCAAAAACAGAGTCATGGACAGCTTCTGCGAGAAATTTTGCATACAACAGCGGACCTCAACGGCTTACAATCCGGCAGCCAACGGACTTGCAGAAGCTTTCAACAAGATGCTCTGCAAAATCCTAAAGAAGACCATCGGCGCCAACAAAAGGAGTTGGAACGTGAAACTTGGTGAAGCCTTATGGGCTTACAGAACTTCGTTCCGAACACCGACCCAGTCGACTCCATTTTTGCTGGTCTACGGCACCGAGGCAGTGCTCCCTCTCGAAGTACAACTCCCTTCTCTGCGAATCGCAATGAGAGAAGGACCAACAACGGAGGAGTGTGCCCAATTACAACTCGCAGAGCTGGAATCCCTCGACGAACAACGACTTGAGGCACAACAACGCCTCGAGTGCTATCAATCCCGAATGACCATACCCTTCAACAAAAAGGTACGACTCAGGTCATTCCAGAAAGGCGATCTCGTTCTCGCAGTCCGATGACCAATGCTCTTCACCAGCAAAACTGGGGGCAAATTCGCACCGAAATGGGAAGGGCCTTACGTCGTCCAGGAGGCCTATATGAATGGCGCTTACAAGCTCGTCACTGCAAACGGATCGGAGCTGCCGATAACGAACAGTAAATTCCTCAAACGATTTTACCCATGAAGAGGGCAGCAGAAAAACAGAGAGAACTAAAAAAATATATATGTGTACTTCTCATTGCAAAAAAAAAAAGTGTAGTGAGTACAGTGCAGGTCTCGCAACGAAAATACGCGAGGCTACAAAATTTTTTTTTTTTCCCCATGTCTCAAAAAAAAAAACAAAAAAAAAGAGGGGGAGAGACTACAAAAAAAAAATCTTTCTTTCCCACATAAAAAAAAAGGGGGAGAGAGAAGTCCCAAAGTCAGAGAGGTCACAGTTCGAAGTCGACCACCCGCTGTCGCAGCCGCAGCACCTCAGCATGAACTTCGTCCAGGTTACGAGCCTCAGCCTCGCTAAGAACAGGTTGCGCACGGAGAGAATTAAGTCAGCCCTCCAATACAGAGGCTTCCCCTTCAATGGCATCAAGTTCTGCACGAGCGGGGCAATCCTAGCAGCGGCAGAGTTGAGTCACGCCTCGACAACTGCCAGGCGTTCACGAAGTGCTGCATGTTCCGACTCCGTAGTCTCGCGTTCAGCCTCACACCGGTCTAAGGTCGCAGTCATAGCGTCGCGCTGACAGTTCACCCGTCGGATGGACTGTGCGATCTCAGCCTCGACGATGTGGCGCTCGGACCAGCTGAGCTTTTTGGTCGCGGAATCACACAACTGCTGAAGATGATCTGCTTCCCGAGAGAAGTCCTCCACCCACTGCTCCAAAATGGAAGTCTCGATGCCAGCTCCTCGCAAATGCTCCAGAAAACCACGGGCATTGGCCACAAGCTCAGGGGACCAGAGGTCCTCGGCAGGTGTTAAGACCGACCGAACGAACCGTGTCCACAGGCCCAGTGCAGACTGTTGTACCCATTCTCTTGACCTCGCCGAAAGAGGAAGCGACGACGGCTGAAAGGGAGCAAAAGAAAGCCGAAGCCGCAAATAGTTAAAAAAAAAAAGAGAAGAAAGAATGGGAGAAGAAGGAAATGAATACATACCGAAACGAACCACGAGGTTGAAGAGTTCTCACTGACGGGCCGACGACCTGGCTGCAGACCTCCCTCTCCGACGTCAATAGTCACTTCCTCGTTACCCGGCCTATTCCTCGTAAATGGCCCTTCCTCTGGAGTTGTGGTCGCGGGACGACCTACGTCAGAAGCAGGAGACGGAAACTCTACCTCGGCTGCTCCAACTGAAGGATGGGAGGACGCCTCATTATCGCTCGAGATGGTCATTGGACACTCAGCTTCGCCGGCCTTCAATCTACCAGCAACGGCAGCGACGAGCGCCTCTTCTCCAACCCATCCCAATTGTCGGTGTTCCCCGGAGACAATGGGAGATAGCGAATCTTTCGCACGAAGGGTAGGCTGATCCACACGAGGAGACAGGACGATTGCAAGCGCGTCGGAGGGTGGACATGGAGACTCTTCGGCTACCCGCGACCGTATCGGGAGCGGGTGCACTGGCATTGCCCTCTGCTCCACAACAGTCTCTTCAACCGACGGAGCGACAGACCCGTCGACTGGACTCGCCTCCAAGACCTTCTCTCTCAACTCATGAGCAGGAACTGTCGGGGGGTGGACATTGCGACGAGGAGTCAAAGGTTTACGGAGGCCGCTCCTCAGCCCCTTCTTGAACAAAGGCGGGTCGAAAAAGACCCTAGGAGTCTCTGCCTTCTTCCTCCTCGGAGCGGCCTTCTTCGGCGAGGCCACCGGTTCAACAACCCTTTTCCCCATGTCCACAGACGCACCATCTGTCGGCGAGGAGATCGAACCCGGCTGGTTAATGTTTGCAATGGGTGGAGTCTCTCTGATAATGACCCCCTGCGTCGGCATTTCTGGTGCCAGAGTATTTGCAGTCTTCTTCGCAGCCTTCGACCCTGCTGCCTTCCTCTTCACTATGGCTCTCTTCGGCATAGTCTTCTTCTTTGGTGTCGATTCACCAGTGAAGTTTTGCCACTCTCTCTGCAAAAAAAAAAAATCAGGAGGGACAAGTGAAATAAGAAGCAAAGGAAGCAGAAATGACGGCGAAAAAAAATTGAATAGATATAGATGACGTTACCTCGAAGAGGGGAACGATCGTTTCGAGCCAAGACTCTCGAAATAGAGCCGTCACGCCTGGGTCAGAACTCGGGCTCACAAAAGGTGGCACTTCTATCGTGCCAAGGGGAAAGACGATCCCGGCCTGCCGTATCTCCACCAAGGCCTCTACCGAAGCCGCCCTCCGCTGGTCGCCGATCAAAACGCCCGGCAAATCCTGGCAAAATCCAAATTGGCGAGCAAACCGGTGTGGGCTATATGGTTCCACGATCAAAAGATCATGCTGCCGCAACACGAGACGGGTCATCCGCAAGCATCGGAAGTACTCCACCTCAATCCTCGAAGCATAGTGGCTGGGTTTGTCTACGATCGGGCCCTGAGGGAGAGCTTGAGACGGGTACAAGCACTGTACTCCGCCGCGCCAAAATAACTCGCGAGCCTCCTTTTTGGTGTAGGCATGGCAGCGATCGGGGTTGCGGTAGATCATCATCAAAGTCCGTTCGCCCTCTGAAGGGTCAGCCCCATGAACGCCAAACCGTTGGGCGAGCCAAGTGTAGACAAACGGCCATGGGATCCTCCCGCAAGTGGAACTGTTGAGCCCTCGGTAGAGGCTGGCCAAAGTCGCGACGACTAGATTACATTTCTGGTCGTTCGCAAAGTAACATGCCATCTTGAAGACGGTGAAGCGCAACATACCCCCCGACATAGGGAGAATGCAGCGGCAAATCCACAAAGATAGAAACGCCGCCAGATACACCTCGTCGACAAGCGCATCAGGGACTCCGAGCTCGACCAGAGGTTGATTCAACCGCGGCGACCTATCGCGACTCGTGAGGCCGGAAGTCTTCTTGCATCAGCCCACGAGTCTTCCGAAGGTTGTACGCCCTCTTTGGGGCGTACCAAAACGATGCCCATTCGAACATTTGGAGTCCAGTGAATCCGTCTACTTCCGAAGGCTCGAACAAATGGTAGTAGGCGAGAATCAAATACTTTAGACTTTCGGGCAGCTGAAGGAAGCGACACTGGAGGAAATCCTCAACGGACAGGAACGTCTCATTGAAGAGGCTCCCAGCAAGAGGCAGACCGCCAAGCTGATGCATGTCCCACAAGGAGATCGACAACTCTCCCTCCCGCGTGAAGATGGAATTTATAGAAGAACACCCGACTTCCATGAAAGCATTAACCACATTGCTGCAGCAGCGGTACTAGAACATCGAGGCTCTAACGGCGTGGATCAAGTCGACCGCGGACAAGCGTTCGGAACAAGTGCGAAGAACGACGTCCACCCACTCGAAGTAGAAAGGTACATGTTGGGGACTCAAGGCTTCTATCGTTTCGATCTCCCAAGGACCGAACCGATTGCGGTTGATGAAAAGCTCTGGTGTAGAGAAACGCACCAGATTGTCATGCATGGGACTCAGTAAGAAGGTACCCTGAGTATGATGCGGGGACGATGAAGCTTCACCGACTCCAGGGAGATAGCAAATCTGGTCATCCTCGTCGACGACAGGACGACTCCAAAATTTGCAAGTAGCTTTGACCAGAGGAACATGTACATCGCAGCCTCCAAAAGCTGATGGTCTCTAGAGAGGTAGCAGCAGCGGTCTCCAGTCTCCCCTCACATCACCAATCCGTAAACAGTCTTGGCGAACACCCCTTACGGTTGCCTGGACGTTGGAGAGAACGAGGCCGAGGAAGGAAGCAGAATCTGATGGAGAAGACATCTGCAAACAAAATGCCCAAGTCGAAAATCAGGTACGCAATTCATCCCTACCCCAATTCAAAAAAAAAATGTGTATTCACCTCGCGATCAAAAAAAAAAAGGGGGGGATCGCCGAAAAAAAAAAAGGTGAACAGCGACAAAAGAAAATCAAAGTCGCGGGGGAAAAAAAAAACTATGTCTCAATGACCAAAATAAACAGTCTCGAGACGACGCGCAATCACAGAGGATAGCGCGACAACAGCAAGCAGCCTCACGGCCAACAAATCGGAGGCGAACAAACTGGGTTCTCCAATGCTCGATGACCAGCTTGAGCATAACAGGATGGAGAACTCAGCATCTGGCGATAGTACCAGACGCTCGCATTTCGAATCCCAGTGCCGGACGATAGAGTTGGACGGGAAACGAATGCCGCGAAACAATGCCCGACGACCGAGTCGAGCATGATTCAAAATCACTTACCAGAAGCAATGTAGGGTGTAACCAAGCAGCGTCCAGCGACTGGGCCGAACGCACTCAGACGGGGTCAGGTAAGTGACTCTTCCTTAAAAAAAAAAGAGTTGTGACAAAAAGAAGTCGTCGCAAACACAAAAATAGGAGCTGCGACAAAAAGAAGTCGTCGCAAACAAAAAAAAAAGAGAAGTGTTTAGTGACAAGAAGGAATTGTCATCAGAAAAAGAGGCGGTCAAGACAATTCATGCTTCGGCAATCATGGCCAGCCACGATCACGTAGAAATCGAAACTTGGTGGCCAAGACAAAGGCGTTGGTGCGAGATGGGACCTCTGACAAATCAGCCGAACCAGTCAAATCAAAACTTTGATGCCCGACGATCAAAACAGAAGTTTCCTTCCGACGACCGAGCCGGACAAAGTCGAAACAATGGCAGCGCCCGGTAACCGACCTAGGCGTGACCTGCACTCTCCGGCCAACGAGACGGAAGCCGCAAAAAAAATAAAAAATAAAATAAAAAATAAAAAATAAAAGAGACTTTGCCCGGCGACAGAGCCAGGCGCGTTCCTTGGCCAAACAACGCAGGAAAGGAGCCCAGTCATCTACATCACCTAGATGGTGGACACCAAAAGCGCATGAAGGAGCCAGTTCAAAAAAAAGGTAAGCAACGAGAGCTTAGAAAAAAAAAAGAGAGGGAGAGTAACCGAGGGTGAAGTCGAAAAGGAGAGGAGAGAAAAAGAAGAAGGAAAAAGGGGGAAGAGAAGAAGAAAGAAAAGAGAGTGGGACCCCGGCTGACTTAAACTCAATACGAGGTTGTCGAAAAAAAAAAGACAAGTTTTTTTAACAGTACCTTTCAACCCTAGTTCGAATAAGGCTTTTTGACGCAGGGGGGGAAGAGACAAAGCTGAGATTCACGGAAAGAGACGACTATTCAGGTCATCGTCGACAAGCGGTCCTCCGGAACCCAAAAGCACGGATGATGTTCAAGCCCTAGCTCACGAACGCACGCAGAATTTCGAGTCGCAGATGCTCAAGGGTCACCGAAAGCAAAGAAGTAATCTACGAGGTTTGTACGATGAAGTATACGAAGCCTGAAGAGTGCTATTTATCGAGGAATTCGAAAAGTTTCCTTCGGTTTTGGGAAAGTAACAGACCCTTTTCAAAAGGGATTTGATCGCGAGCCTCCGTCCAGAGTTTCCCTTATGATGAAACTCTGCATGGAGACCCGATTAGGTGACAGTCCTGGGATCGTTAACAAGTCTAGGTAGGCCCCACCCCCCAGAGTTACTTCGGCCTATAAAAAGCCCGATTGCAAGCCAAGGAAAACGAAACAGAACCACAACGCAGAACGTCTCTAGAGTCGTGCGGAGATAGCAGAAGGTCACAACATTAAAGGTCCATTGGAATTAAGCCGAGGAAACCATCAGAGCCACGCCGCTCAGCTTGCATTGATTTCTTTTGACCGCAAAGACCCGAATTGCAGAAAATTACAGAGACTAGCAGACGCCGTTGAGTTCGTGTTCGTCGAAGTTTCAAATTCAACTCAAATTTGGTTTCCCAAGCCCGTTCAAGCGCGCTCTCTTCCTTCGGTGTGGTGACTTGCGCTACACTCTGCAACATTTCTTTACTACACGAGCCGGAGAAAGTCTCTCGAACCAAGGCTGTCAAAAATCACAGAAGTCGTCCGAGTTTGTCGATAACGTCCTCTTCGCGAAATCGAGCACCACTACCAGTTTTCTCTGAAGCTACATTTGAACAGGGTGATCAAGTAAGTCAGTATCGACTCTCCACCTGAGTATCTTCTTCTGCTCAGGAACATTCACTCCATGTCGTACATCTGTACGCAAAAAAAAAAAAAAAAAAAAAAAAAGGTATTCCGAGTGTACAGAAAATATACACTGCCCTAAAACAGCAAGAGGGTAGAAAAATGGTACACAGAAGATAAACGATCCTAAAAGAGTAAGAGGATCAACAAAAAAAAAAAAAAAAAAAAAAAAAAAGTGTGTGGGTTGTGTGTTCTTCTTCAGTTTCGAAACTTGAACGAAACTCGCTCGTTCCTCCAGAACGTTCAAGTTTCAAAAGGGGGCAATTTGTACGCACCAAAATGTGCGTGGCCCAAATTCAGCAAGCCCGGGAGTCCACCAACACAGCAACCAAGGCTCGTGGGTAGGCTTCGCTAACTCTCAAGGCCGCTTGACATAGCCCATCGTGAATTTCATTCACATCGTCGCGTCACCAGCACAGTCGGCGCCCTTGTTAGCATAATTCGCCGAGTCATCTGCCATGTCAAAAAGCCTCATCAGCAGCCGAACGACCAAGTCTGGTCGTTAACCCAGGAAGTTCCTGGTCTTCCTCTTCCCCTCTTCTTCCTCAACTTCACCAGCAGAAAGAGGATCGGGATCCCTTTTTCAAGCGTCGATCCCCAACAACTGCACAGAACAGGCTACAAATAGCCAAAAACGTTCCACTGCAGGGGTTCAAAAAATTTTCACCTAAAAGCTCTCACTCACAGAGACATTCTCGAGCCAAAGCAGAAGTTGAGCAAATTGCAGTCTATCTTCGTCTACCAGTTCAAACGGAGCAGCTCTACACGTTCGCCAGCAACGTCACAAATCGAAATACACGGAACACAAATACTTCCGTCCGACCGACCAAAGTCGTCACCGCTCGTGCACACTCGTTCCAGAACACGGAGTTCGTCGCCGACTCGCTAGAAACTGAAGCTTCGCCAAATTCACATGGAGATCGAATCAGAAGAAGTTTAGGAGAGTGAACTCGCATTCCTTGATACAAAACACACCCTGTAACACAAATTATTCTAAAGTAATTAAAATATTCTCGATCGCGCCTCTTCTCGGACCGGCAGATTTTCGGTGAAACAATACCTTTAATAAAAAAATCTGTATTATGATTTATGAGCACCTAAATAACATGTTACCCCGTAAAAAAGGGGAAGTAGCATTTTAGAATTTAGACTTTAGAGTGGCCTTTATTGGAGGCGACACAACAATGCCGCCTCTTTAGAGTTAACTAAAATTATGGCGGCAAAATGAGGGCGCCTCTATAGTTTCCAAAAAAACCGAAAGAAAAGAAAAAATTGTAACGCACTGGCGCTCACGTGGCGTGGCTTTGAAGCGCGTCACCTTCATGGACATTGACCTAAATCAGTCTAACGTACTAACGAAGAATGTTTTATTTTATGTTTCATTTCCAAAATAATGTTTTTCGACTTTTCTCTCCCTTTCGTTTCATTAAAAGTTATTTTACGATTTTCAATTTTGTAACAATGACCAAATGACATCTGAGATGCGTACTGCAGTACGCGCGCGCCCTAATTTCATGTCCACTGCAACTGTGCAACGTGAGAAAGTGCAGCTAGGTCAGTCGATCCAGTTCTCACGCATGACGGAGGATTGTTGCTAGCCATCGAAGGCGAAGCGGTTTCGCAGAGGTTTTGGTGTCTGCGTCTCAGCCTTCATGAACAAATGACGTTTTAATATTTTGGTGTTGGACTCGGGTTTATATTCTCGATGTGAAGCCTTTTATTTTTTATTTTTTATTTTTTTTGGCCCTACCGGATGCTGCGACGTCGCATGGCAAGAAATCTAACTTTACCAGTCGAACCGTGGGCTTAGAGGAGTGTTGCCGCATTTCATTGCTCCGGTAAGAGGTTTTGCTGATTGTAGGACATGCTGAATCCTGGGGTTTAGGTTCCCATGTTGGCTCATAGTTTTTTTTGTCCGACGCGATTGTTTTTATTTTTACTTTTCTTTCATTTAGTTTTTATTTTATTTTTTTAATGTTTTTTTGGTCGTTTGTTATTCAGGACGTTCCTACGCTGTTTCATTTAAATGTTTGCGCCTCATTATTTTACAATTTAGTCGATTTTAATCAGGATGGAGTGCCTCTGGCAACTTCTAAGGAGAGAATACTGATAGTTTAGGTGGTAGGTCCATAAAGAATTGCTAATCTTCAATTGGTGGATCACGTTGCTGTAGAAGGACCGTAAGAGCATGATGAGTATAACTCGCCCACACTTGCACGGGGAAGTCGGAATGTTTACCACTTGTTTAGGGAACGGATATTTTGGAGGTCCATTGCTCTGCTTCTGGTGATTCCTGTTGAAGACAAAAACTGGAAGTAGAGGATAATATATAGAGGGACAAAATGAAGGAAGAAAAGGGGAGAGGGAGGAAGGTAGAAGATTTCGATTCCTATACTTTAAGGACACTGATAAAATTATGTGAGGAAGAGAAATAGACTTCACTTCCTAGCTCGAATTGCTACAGTAATTGCATTGTCACTAAAACTGGAGTGCTTTTGGACTTGAGAGTTATAAAAATTCCTATGCTAAACACACTGAATATCCTTCATGGTTTTATGTGTCATACTTACGTGGTATCGCATCAGACAAGTTTCACTAATTCTTCTATCTTTTCCTGACCATTATACTTTGCGTACTTATACCTTAGTATTGTGCTAAATCTCATGACACCCGTACTTCATCTTGTATTGGAGAAGGTTCATTTCCTTCTCTTCTCTTTCTTCATTTTCTTTTTGTCTATTTAAACAATAAAACATCTTGCGTTGTGTCTCATGACGCTCGTACTTCATCTCATATTGGAGAAAGTTTGTTTCCTTTTGTTCCCTTCCTTCATTTTCTTTTTGTCTATCCAAACGATAAAGCATCTTACATTGTGCCCCATGCCTTTTAACTCGTTGAAGCAACCCACATCCCAGGTTCTTTTTATTTATTGTATTCCTTGTGATACTTGCAAGTTACCCATGTGAATTAGTATGAGCTTTAGTTTATATTATTTTATTTTGACTTAAGATTTTGTTCTTATCTATCTTTCAATGGAGCTTAACTATAATTTCTTATGCTTCTTACCAGTTTCAAGGAACCCTTTTCCAGTAAGAAGCCAGGAGTTCCTACAAATGGTAAATTTCATCTTATTGGCCAATTTAGCAATCAAAATGTCTATCGTGTCTGTTGTTAATTTTCTACTGTTGCTTCATTAGGGTAGTGAGTCCGACAGTGGAGAGGACGAGAATTTTAGTTGGAGTGAAGATGAGCTTGAGACTGAGAAAGTTGCTGCCCCATCTTACACCAGTGGCGTACAAGAGGTGATTGTGGTTTCTTCTGTTCATTGTTATCTTTTCTTTCTGAAAATGAAAAAAGAGCTTTATATGTATGAAAGTGTAAAAAAGTTGACTATGTTGCTTTTATATACCCTTTTTCTGAAAATGACTTTTATATACCCTTGAAGATGTTGTTCTCACACTTTCAAGAGAGCGATCCAGGAGTAACTGTATCTGCAGCATCTTTATAGTGAAAGTGTGCTCCTTTTTGTTATACACAACTGGGAGCATGAGATCATAAAACAGATGAATCTGCTGTCCTTCCTTTTTTGGTTGGACTATGGTCAAAAAGCCTAAGGAAAATATCTTGGCTGTTCATTATATTAAGGTTGATTTGCTTAAATATGATTTTGATGGCAATGTTGAATGGCTGACTATACCTTGGTTGCTGTGAAAACCACAAAATAAGTCAGAGAGGGTTCTTTGAATTGTTCTTAAAAAGAAAGAAAAAAAAAGGTCTAAATTGCATCGACCTGCTCATGACCTTCATTGAATCAAGAAACTGTAGATTACAAGAGAGCAACCTGATTATAACTTTCATTGAATAAGTAAATGGTAAGTTGCCTTAGAGCAACTTGATTATGAGCTATGGCTTTTTGTCCTGCCATAAAACAATGTCATTTTGCCATACCCTTGGTGTGTGAAACAAGTACCTTGACTTTAGCAAATGAGGGACTATTTAGTTCTCTTCTTCTCCATTTTCTTCTTCTTGTTTTTCCACGATATCTGAGTTTTTGGTGCAGATGCTCTCTGGTTTGGGGGTGGGGATTGAATGAATGGGTACATAAACCTATTATGCAATAACTGTATATCTGGAAAGACTAATAGATTGACAATGCAACTTTGTCTTTTTCATATCCTGGTATATATCGGGTGCCCAGAAATCAAGACATTACTGTAGCAAAGAGCATACCTGAGCATAGCAGGTCATGGGATTTAAATTTGAGGAGGGCCTTAACAGATAATGAATCCCTCTAAGCTTCAAACCTGTTGAGTGAGCTGTAGTCATAGTATATGGCAGTGAGGGGGCTGGATGAGGTTATTTGGAGCCTTGTTCATCGGGACAATTCTCGGTCTCTCCATGTTATAGTCTGATAGCAAATTTGAAAGCATCAAGTGCACCCCCAACAACAAGCTTTGCATGGAAATTCCAGTCCCACCCAAATAAAGCAGTTTGGTTGGACAACAACATTGTAAAAAATCCTAATATATAACGAGCTTACTAGAAGAGGCCAACTAATCATAAATTCCATGTGCAGATTGTGTAATTCAGTGGAATAGGATTGCAACCACCTTCAGCTACATTGCCATTTCAGTAGGAAGGTTTGGGATAATTTACTTCGTAAATTTGGACTTCCTGTGTGTATTCCTAGTACATATGGTCAACTTCTATAACAATGGTATCCTGCCCCTTTCCCTCAAGTGGCAAAGTTCTTTGGAGAGTGACTATTGAGGTTGTCCCTTAGCACTTATGGCTTGAGAGGAATAATTGAGTGTTTAACAATCAAAGTAGTACTTTGGGGGAGTCATAGAGAATGTTATCCACAACACCCTTTTATGGGAAAGTGCAACTCAAAAACTTCCACCTATTCTTAGTGCAATCATATGAAAGCATTGAGGTAAGATGATATACTCAAGTAATGTCTAGCAACCACGAGTGGAGAAGTGGAAGTCACCACCAAGGGGGTGCCTAAAGCTAAATTTTGACGGTTCTTCATTAGGGAATCTAGGTCATGCTGGTATTGGGGGAGCTATAAGGAACATCCATGGGGATTACCTCACACTACTTTGGCCTTGCAGGCTTGTGCTCTTCTAATGAGGTAAAAGCTAGGGCTCTATTGGAAGGTGTGAAGCTTTTATAGCAACAACAAACAAATATTATATATGTGGAAGGTGATTCATCCTTGGTGATCGGTTGGGCCAAATTTGCCTCCAAGCTTCCAAGGAGGTTGTGGGTATTTTTTACAAACTCCAGCTAATTCTGCAACATAGTAGTGTAGTATGGAACCGAGGTCAGTAAACTCACTTGCTGATCAACTAGCCAAGGAATGAGTTTATAAGTCAAAACTTGTAATAGGACAAACAATGCCTTTGTAACCTATGTATAGTTCCTTTGTAATTTACCTTCATTAGACAACAATAAAAGTTCATCATTTTCGAAAAAATAACCGTATGTATTGTTCATTATGAACTATTTTCTTTCTTGTTAAAGTAAAATTTGTCAGATGGATTGGGAGTCCTCTTAAATCTTCTTTGATGTTTTGTTGGAATTTTGGCATGCTCTTATCTGGTTTAAGTTAGGGTCATTCTTGGAGCTTTAAAAATTAGGTTCTCATGCATCTCCATCTTTTTACTAACAATGTCCTTCATTTATTGTGTTCTAGAGTTTTTTTTTTTTTAAATGATTATTGCTTTCTAGATTTATAGATTACAAAGATATCATAGAATACGTAGGTTACAAAGAAACTGATCTTCTTGTTGCAAGTTTAGGCTTATTGGCCATTTTCTTGCCTAGGTGGTCAGCAAGTGAATTTGCTGACCTTGGAACCTGCATCCATACTATATTTGTGTTGTGTAGCCTCTTGAATCTTATCAAATAGGCCTCTCAGTTTCCAAGGTGGTTTAGAGGCATGTTTGGCCCAAGCAATTACTAGGGTTTTTGTTTGCTGCTGTTGCAAAAGTTTTAGGCCCTCTAAAAAAAGCCCGAGTTTATACTTTCTTGGAAGAACACCAACCTATAGAGCCAGAGTAGAGTGTTAGACATTCCACTTGACTATCTCTTATAGCCCCCCTTGCCTGGAGGCCCTGGATTTCCCAATGAAGAACCATCAAAGTTTAGCTTTAAACTTCCCCTAGGTGGTGCTCTCCATTAGGGGTGTCAATGATATCAAATCAAATCAATAAATTTCTTATTGGATCTCCATTACCGATCCAATAAGCTTATTGGATCCTTATTGGATATCCAATAGATCCGTTAAGAAAATAATATTTTTAAATAAAAATTAAATTTTAAATACAAATTATAAAAAATAATAATAAAATTAAAAATTAAATGTATATTAAATTTATAGAGAGAAACCTAGAGAGAAAATCTAGAGAGAAAATTTAGAAAATATATAGATTATAGAGAGAAAATCTAGAAAGAAAAAATATAGAGAAAAATTAGAGAGAAATTCTTGAGTGAAAATCTAGAGAGATTCCAGAGTGAAAATCTAGAGAGATTCCAGAGTGAAAATCTAGAGAGATTCCAGAGAGAAAATCCAGAGAGAAAGTCTAGAGAAAGAAAGTCTAGAGAGAAAGTTTAGAGAGAATCTAGAGAGAATTTAGAGAGAAATTCTAGAGAAATTTCAGAGAGAAAATCCAGAGAGAGTCTAGAGAGAAAGTTTAGAGAGAAAATCTAGAGAGAAAATCCAGAGAGAAAATTCAGAGAGAAAATCTAGATAGAGAAAATTTAGATAGAGAAAATCCTAGAGAGAAAATCTTAGAGAGAATTTTAGAGAAAATCTTGGAGAGAAAATCTTAGAGAGAAAAATGAGAGAAAGTAGAGTACTTATATTTTGCTAAAGGAGGGTAGAAAACCTAAATTTGTTTTACTTCAAATTCTATATTTTAGAAAGTTTTTAAAATTTTAACCTAAGGGTATAATTTTAACTTAATTTTACTTTTTAAAATTTTTAAAAAAAATTTATATGATTTTTTGTATTTTTTAATGATATATAATATAATAATATATAAGTTTGGCCGGGTAGGTCAGGTCGGGAAGGGCATCAGAATTCAGAAAGATTAGAAACTCTTAACGGGCCTAGTGATATCCATTAAGCTTATGGATAATACCGACGTGCTTGGCAGCTTCCAGTCCCCCCCAAAGTCCAATTCTTCATTTGGAGTGCCCTTCACGGCAAGATACTTACTCGGGATGTACTGGCAAGGAGAGGTCAGCAGCTCAATTCCCTACTTTGTCCCCTATGTGTTGCTTAGATGGAGACAGCAGACCACCTCCTATTGTCTTGCAAGTTCACATGGAAGATTTGGGCTTGGCTTGTGGAACAGTTTAACTGCTCATCGGTAATACCAAACTCCCTTGCTTCTCTTCTCATTACATACCCCCTCCCTCTCCCCCCACTTGTCCCCTACGGGGTTATTGATGTGGAGATGTTTAACTGCCTTCCTTCCGTGGGCCATTTAGGGGGAAAGGAACAAAAGAATTTTCCAAATGAAGACCAAGCAGTGGGAGGAGGTGGCTCATTCGGTCCAATCTTATGCCATCCAATGGTTGATCGTGCAAGGAAAGTTAAGGGACAACGAAGTCGTAAGACTAGCTTGGGCAGTGATTGCTTCTTCACATATCTACCATCCCCCCAGCACACCAACAGCATGGATTCCTCCACCGGTAGGAGCTATTAAAGTCAACTTTGATGGATCTTCGCTAAGCAATCCCGGTCCAGGTGGCTATGGGGGGGTCTTTCGGAATTCGGAGGGAGATATACTCATGTCATATGCTGGTCCTATTGAGATTGAAGACTCTACATCGGCTGAGGTGCATGGTGTTCTTCACGCGCTAAGACACTTCCAGAATCGCTTCTCCGGTACCTTAGTGGTTGAAGGAGACTCTAGCAATGTCATTGGGTGGTGCAAACAAACCTCGGCTCCCCCGTGGAGGTTCCTATATGTGTTTAGAGAAATCACCCACTTGGCTTCCACATTTGTTCGTGAGTGGCATTGTATTACCAGATCCGCCAATTCCTTGGCGGACACTTTAGCTAAAGAGGGGACTCAACTCTCGGCTCCTGTTGTGAGAGTGACCCCACCCTTTGTAAACTAGCTTCTCAAATACTCAATAAACAGCAAATTCCCCGAAAAAAAAAAAATCCACATCTAACCCGTTAAGAAATGAATATCCAATAAGCAGCTTATTTGATATCCGTTTCTTAACGGATTGATTTGAATATGTGGTTATTGGGTTGGACCTCCATCCATTGCCACCCCTACTCTCCATTCCTCCACTCTCGGCTTCCTAATATTGCTGAAATGTATCACCTTGCCCCAATTTTTGTGTATAGAGTTAGGAAGAGGTGAAAGTTTTTTAGATGCACTTGCCCAATGAGGAGTGTCGTGGATAACCTTTTCTATGACTCCCTCTAATGCGTTGATTTGATTGTATACTCTATTGTTTTTTTGAGCCACAAATGCCAGGGAACTAAGGGTGTCAGTTTTACCCGATTACCCGATATTTCGAATGGTAATCGAATGGACAAGAAAGAACAAATTTGTATTTTGATTACCCAATTACCCAACTACCCAATTATCTAATTACCTGATTACCCGCCTCTTAATCGAAATGGATATGGATTACATCTATTTTGTACCCGATTACCCGGATGGTAATCGGGTAATTTCATTAAACTTTATGTCCTCTGGGTAATATGGTAAATTCTTTAAACTTTATGTCCTATTCTTCGATCTATCTTATACCTATGCCCTAATTTCTTCGATCTCTTTCTGATTCCGTCTTCCTCTCCCTCGAGTCCTGACCATGGCTGAAAGTCTTAATCTTGACCCAAACTCTCAACTTCCTCGTAAGCAGCTAAGTTTGCCATTGCCGAAGGCCGAAAACAAGCCTGAAAGACTTCAATACGAGGTATGCCTCTCAACTTTCTCTCCTGTTTGCTTTGTTCCCTGTTATGTATTTCCCCATTGTCTTTTTTTGATTGAATGTCTTTTTCTTGCTTATTTTTCATTTGACGACCGAACTCCTCTCGCTCTTATGTTTGTCTTCCGAAAAGTAGCTTTATTTCTTCATCTCTTTTTTACTGTAACTCCCATTTCTCCTCTTTCAACTTTCAAGCAGAACCCGATCTCTTTCTTAGACTGTTTTATCTTACCCATCTACTTACCTGATTACCAGATTACCCACAGGTAATCGGGTAAACAATTCGGATTCGGAATAGAGATTTTTTGTTCAGGCGAAACAGGTGACAGAACATGGGCAGGGTAATCGAAACGGGTAACGGAATACCCTTTACCCGTTTTGATTATTACCCGTTTACACCCCTACAGGGAACAACGGAAATAGCAACTCTCCAGAGTACTTTGCCACTCAACTCAAGGTGAGGGGGCAAGAATACCATTGCTGGATAAGTTGACCGAAAGTGCTGGGCATACATATTGGGATTCTAAATTTTCGAGTTAGATTGCCTCAAACCTTCTTGCTAAATCGACAATGTAATAGAAGATGGTTGCAATCCTCTTCCACTGAGTTTCACAACCTGCATAAGGAGTTTACAATGCTTTGTCCTCTTCTAGCAAACTTGTCACATGTTAATATTTTTTAAAATGTAGCCACCCAAATAAATTGCTTGATTTTAGGGGGACTAGAAGCCTCCATGCATAGCTTGCTATTGGAGGTTCATTTGGAGCTTCAAGGTTGGTGAGTTGACTGTAGCATGAGGATACTGAGAACTGCCCTGTTGTGCATGGACTCCAAACAGTGTCATCAAGCCCTTGGCCAGCCATATATGTGGAATCCAACATGCTCAACAATCTAGAGGCTTCTAAGAACTCATTATCTATCTAGGACCTCCTTAGATTTAAATTCCATGATCTGCTTTGTTCTAATTTGCTCGCTGATGTCATGATGTTTTTGTTGCTGACTATCCAATATATGTTTGGATATAAGGAAGATAAAGTTGCACTGTCAACCCATATATCCTGCCAGAATTTCACCTGACCTGAACTTAGTTTCAATCTTTCTTTTGATAGCAAGAATGACTTTCCATATAGGGGATACAGCCACCCTATCTTTTGGCAGCCAATCAGGGCTGCTTTTGCCATATTGCTACAATGAGTTGTCTCCATAAGGACTTCTTTTCTGTTGCAAACCTCCAGGTTCACTTGGCTAGGATGGCTTCATTCATT
This sequence comes from Aristolochia fimbriata, assembly GCA_019845555.1. Lineage (NCBI taxonomy): Eukaryota > Viridiplantae > Streptophyta > Magnoliopsida > Piperales > Aristolochiaceae > Aristolochia > Aristolochia fimbriata. The sequence goes on along the minus strand of CM034080.1, from coordinate 10,756,873 downwards.
AGCTTGATTGATTTAATTCCAAATCCACCTAGTTCTTTGAGTTGACATACTGTTTTCCATCTAACAAGAGGTATTTAAATTTCTGCTCAGTACTGCACCATAGGAACTTATGCTGAGTGGCTTCTAATCTTTCAGTAAAGGCATTGGATAAGAGAGAGCCAAAGTTTGGAAGCCCAGCAAGTGTTACCTTAATTAAGGTAGCTCTTCGTGCTTGTGAAAGAAGCTAGCCTGTCCAAGTCCGGAGCCTTTTTGGAACTTCAGAACAATCGACTCCCATAAGGCTTTGTTGTTCCTTACTTGAAATAAAGGCAGCCCATTATTTTCTCCCGGTCAAACAGGTTTTGGCTCTTCACCAGAACCTTCTCCCCCACCAGTACAGACATATGCCCGTCGAAAGCCTCGTGGAAAGCCTTCTTCCCCGGCCGAATCCCAAACCTCTTCTGATCACGGTCTTCTCGATCTCGATTGCTATCCAGGCACCCATCCCCCAGCCGGCATGCCTCCCAGAAACTTCAACTCCAGGTACCTCTGGCCCCGACCCCATCACCAAACTCATCATGTGGAGGCTTCCCCAAGTCCTTCCCCTCCCTCCTCTCCTAACTCCAGAAATACAGCCCAGCCACCACCCACAGAGATCTCCCACGGCCTCACTGACCTGAACTACGTACGAAGTCGCAACCGTATAAATTGTCATCACCCCCAGGCGGTCGCAATTCCCACCACCCGGCATGTCAATGCTAGTCTGCCGGACCCAAGCTCACAGTCGTGGCTTGAAGATGTAGAAAATAATGTCATGCAGCTCTCAGAAGTAGTCCGTGATCACTTCCTGGAGTTAGCGATGGCGATGGAGAACATTCGTGCGGGTAGAGCAGCAGGAACAATTCCGCCACTGCGTCCCAGACGAGGGGTCATACGACGAGGAGTACGACGACACCAAGGCCCTCAATGAAGATCGTCTCTTGGAACGTAAGGGGGTTCGGTGGTCCCCAAAAAAAGGCCAATATAAAAGAAATACTTAGAGAAAATAAGGTGTCGATGGTAGTACTACAGGAGACCAAGGTGGGGTCGATGACAGATGAAATAGTTAAGAGTGTTACGCACTTTCCAAAGCCAGGATGGAGAGCCGTTGACGCGGATGGAACGGCAGGAGGAATTCTGGTTGCATGGGATCAACACGAAATCGAGATGGTGGAGGAAGAATTCGGACTCTTTTGCCTGGGGGTCAAGATTAAAGAGAGAAGCTCCGGTAAAAGCTGGTGCTGTGGAGGAATTTATGGTCCAAGCTCGGCGTATGGCCGTTCGCAATTCTGGGAAGAACTGGAGGACCTGATGAACTGCTGGGAGGATCCCTGGCTTCTGGCGGGCGATTTCAACGTCATCAGGTTCAGAGGGGAAAAATCTCCTCCGGCGGCACGTATCACTAGCAACATGAGGATCTTCAATGACCTGATCGACGCGTACGCGATGGAGGAAATCCCAACCAGTGGCAAGAGATTCACTTGGTGTAACAACCAATCTCAACCAATCCTATCCAAGCTTGACAGATTCTTGGCAAGCCCGGAGTGGATGAGAATGTATCCGGACTGCTCAGGACGGGTGCTGACCAAAGTGGTATCCGATCACTGGCCAATTCTAGTAGATACCAAGATGGCGACTTGGGGGAAGAAGCCATTTCGGTTCGAGAACCATTGGCTCCAGAAGGAAGAATTCCGAACTTTGCTGGACCAGTGGTGGATAAGCATGGATGATCACGGACAGCCAGGAGGAAGGGCAGCAAGGAAGTTAAAGTTACTAAAGGCAAAGATTATCGGCTGGACCAAGCTGGAACGAGCCAAGGAACTAATCAGGAAGAGGTTATTGAGTCTCCACGTGCAAGGATTAGATCAGAGAGAGGAGGAGAGCGGCCTTACGGCAGAAGAGCAGTCGGATAGGCTAATTTCGGCCTCGACACTACGTTCGATTGTCTACAGCGAGAACGTTTACTGGAAGCAAAGAGCACGCTACAGATGGCTCCGAGAGGGTGACGCAAATTCTAAGTTCTTTCATTCTGTTGCCTCATCCAAGAGAAGATCTAACAGAATTAACTCCTTAATCATCAATGGGGAGTTAACGTCTGATAGAACTCTTATCTCCAACGGAATTGTCAACTTTTTTGCGGACCTTTACAAAGACGACGGCAAATGTAAGCCCTGCATCAAAGGTTTAACCTTCTTCAAGCTCGAACGGGAGGAGAAAGAAGCGCTCGAGGCACCCTTCTCTCTGGAGGAAATTGAAGCGGGAGGAAAAGGCCTACCTCTGGATAAAGCAGTGGGACCAGACGGCTACAATGGAGAATTCTACCGAGCAGCTTGGCACTCTCTCAAGGATGACATGGTCAGCCTATTTGAAGACTTCCATCAACACGGCCTGCAGCATAAGAGCATTGGTGCCTCAATCATTGCACTGATACCTAAGAAGGATGGGGTAGAGGAAATCAGCGGATTTCGGCCAATCAGCTTAGTGTCGAGCCTGTACAAGATCATAGCACGGGTGCTGGCAGCCAGATTAAGGAGGGTGATTGATTCTGTAATCAGCCTCCAACAAAACGCGTTTGTCCCGAAACGCCAAATATTGGACTCCGCAATGATGATACATGAAGCCATGCATAGCTTCAAGAAGGAAGGACGGCCCACGTTCGCGCTAAAATTGGATCTGGAGAAAGCCTTCGACCGCGTAAATTGGAACTATTTGGATTTGATCATGGCAGCAATGAACTTTGGTGAACGATGGAGAAAATGGATGAGATCTTGTATCAGCTCAGCGCAATTCTCAGTGGCTATCAATGGGGGGCTTTTTGGGTATTTTCGCAGCTCCAGAGGTATCAGACAAGGCGATCCACTTTTGCCACTCCTATTCAATATAGTTGCTGAAGGGACAGCAGCCTTTTTTGAACAATTATGCACCATGGGATGGCTTAATAGCCCGCTTCCAAGCAATGAAGTCCCAATTGTCCAATTTGCGGATGACACGGTGGTATTCTTGGAAGGAAATTTAGAGCAAGTAAAAAAGCGATTGAAGGCAGCAATCTCTACCTTGGAATTCACAAACCCGGTCGAAAGTGAATTGGGCCAAGACCAAGGTGTATGGCATCGGCATGGAGATGGGTCTCTTGGAATCAGCGGCGACGATTCGGAATGTGGGATTGGTTCTTTGCCCTCCTCTCACACGGGACTGCCCTTATTTGATGGTGCATTATCAATGCGAGACTATGGGATTCCACTGCTTGGAGAGGCTACGCAGTGAGACTCTCAACACGAAAGGGACCCACCTCTCCAAAGCTGGCAGGTTAGTCATTCTGAAATCATGCCTAATGGGGATTCCCACATTCCTCCTCTCCTTCTTGCACTGTCCAGCCTCGGTTGCAGCCGAGATGGAGTCCCTTATGAAGAAATTCCTTTGGCGGGGAGCCCGAGAAGAATTCAAGATACATCTGATTCGGTGGGAGATCGTTTGTCAATCCAAGGCAGGAGGAGGGTTGGGCGTACGCTCTATACGTGCCTTCAACCGGTCGCTGCTGCTCAAATGGTGCTGGAGGTTAAATTCAAACAGCAACATACCATGGGTGAAATTGGTCAGGGCAAAATTAGGGGCAGCTGAGGACGACTGGATTCTAGGGGATCATCCAACCCGAAACTTGTCACCGATTTGGAGGAAGCTGTACAAATTAGCACACTTCTTTGGTCAGCACACCAAGTTGATGCCGGGAAATGGACGAAGGACGGAGTTTTGGACGAGGACCTGGCTAGGCAACTCTCCTCTGTGCCAGCAGTTCCCAAACCTGTTCGCACTAACCAGGAATAAATATGTGAAGTTGGCAGAAGTGTTGCAGGGGGGCAATCAGTCTCAAGTTGATTGGTCTCTCCTATTCAGAAGAGCTCTCAGAGATCAAGAGGCTATTGAACTCGTCAACCTGGATAAAGCGATCACCAGCTTCTATATCTGTACAAGCTACGAGGATAAGCTGATATGGCTTCCCTCAGTTGAAGGAGAATTCACGGTGAATTCTGCCTACAAGTTGGAGTGCAGGGAGGAAGGAACACATCATGCCAGTGCCGCTTGGAAGTCTAAAGGTATGCCCAAAGCAAAAAAAATTCTTTGGACAGCCTTACACAACAAAATCCTATCAAGAGACAACCTAGTCCGCAGAGGAATGTCACTTCCTTCTCTCAGCTGCCCATTGTGTAACGAGGAAGCTGAGTCTACGGAGCACATTTTGCTACATTGCACTTTCACCTGGAAGGTATGGGCCGCATTCCTTCAACTATTTGAAGTTGACTTTTGTATGCCGGCAAGTTTACACCTACTGCTGGTACAATGGAGAAATGTAGCAGCAGGGAAAAAAGGTAAAATCATGGCAGAAGTATGTGCCTCAATAATTCCATGGAGGATTTGGGAAGAAAGAAATGCAAGAGTGTTCCAAAGAAAACAGCGGGAGTGGCATGTGGTAGCCACACTAGCAATTAACAAAACCGTGGAATGGCTGAGTTCTTTGAAGGAATTTGCAGATCCGAAGGGAGAAATCTTAAGAAGGAGTTGGAACCTGATTGCACGACAGAACACTCATCAGCAAATAAGGCAGCCCACACAATGGACCCCCCCACACTGGGCAGCATCAAGCTCAATACCGACGGCTCCTCACTTGGGAACCCCGGCCCAGCAGGCTTTGGAGGGCTATTCAGGGACCATAACGGTAACACCCTGTTATCGTTTTGTGGTCCGCTGGGGATTAGGGACTCCACAGAGGCAGAAGTGGCAGCGGTGCTTGAAGGGCTGAGGTTGTACAAGGAAAGATTTACTGAACCGTTGGAAGTAGAAGGCGATTCGAAGAATGTCATTAGTTGGTGTCAGCAATGGAAAGACCCACCCTGGAGACTCCTACACTTCTTTAGAGAAATTTGGAACTTAGGCAGTGATGTACTTAGGTGGAAACATGTGATTAGAACTGCTAATCAGGCTGCTGATAGATTAGCAAAAGAGGGAATATCACAAACGACTATGGCAGTGACGATTCCTTCTTAACATCAAGATGAGAAGTATATTGTACTCATGAAATGTAATGTTTTGCCTCGGCAATCTATGAAATACAATTCAACTTCCTCAAAAAAAAAAAATAAAGGCAGCCCAAGATAAAATGAGGGTAAGTGAATGCGGCTGCACCCTAGGATGACTGCAGCTATGCGTTGCAAGGCACCCGAACAATTGACACCATAGATTCCAGACTTTTCCCAATTAACATTCTGACCCAACATCATTTGGAACAAAGATAGGAGGACTTTAGAGTGTAACAGCCCTTCATTCATGTGGTCTAGAGATGTGAAAGTAGACTTATACATAATAGTTTCTTTAATTTGGAAAAATTGTGAACTTGAACAGTTTCTCTGAAGTCACATAGGGGGATTTGCAATGGGAGGTCTTGGATTCAAATCTTCTTAAGGCATAAGGCAGGGGCATTCATGCAAGCACACTGTTTCAAAAAAACAATTTGGCAACACTATTTTAGTATTTTTCATGCATGACCTTGTGTGTAAGTGTTTCCTATGTTCTTGGAGATGAGTGTGAGAGACAGCATGTTACCAGCAGGCCAGGATAGAAATTGCAGATAATGGATGAACTAGTCAGAGCTAGCAGCTAGTGATTACAGCATTAGTTTCTGGATAGTTCTTCACATGTATTACGTAGCGTTCTTTTTTGTGTTTATCCATGCCAGCAACTGCTCAAGCATCTGAATTGACTTTTGTTATGCTGCAGTAGAACTTGGCACATGATCAGAAGTGAATGTGCCTGCAGCAATGTTTGCAGGGTCTGAATCAGCTGTGTCAATGCTCCATCTGATGCTGTTAAGTCTATTTAATGCTGGGAGTTTGGAAACATGTCAAACACATGTGTTGAATATTATGATATATAATTTTGATGCAAAAAATATACCTGTTGAATGTTATGATATATGTGTTCAATATATTATCCAATGAAGACTTTGGAAAGAGGATGTCTGCCTTTATATAATCAGGCACTGTGGTTGGATATTTTCTGGTTGGCATGAATTTATAAGTACCTAGATGAAGGTGGGGATACATTTTATGAAATTCTAATCTGTATAATTCCTCATCCTTTATCATTATTTTTATTAGGTTTCAGAAATTTATCCATCTGCTTGCTGTGAATCTGTGGTGCGCAGTCATTGTGTTCTAGTTGAATTTTATCACATATTGCTCAGTTTCATTATTTATATTTAAGAAATAGGAGTTTAGTGAATTGCATAAGATTTATTTGTTTTCCTATGTCTTTTCTTGTTGTCTTTATCCTAGTTCAGGCAGGAGCTCCAGGCCCCTCTCGTTCCAAAGTATTTTCAGAGTTTATTGGAATGGGATTCAAAGAAGATAAGGTGGCCAAAGCAATTGAAGAAAACGGTATGGGCTGAAGGCTTGAATTGACTCTAGTCCAGTGAAACTGACTCTTGGTTACCTGGAAAAATTGTGATTGCAATAATTTTTTCTTGCCACCATGCAGGTGAGGAGAATGCAAATGCAATACTGGAAACTCTGCTTACATATTCAGTAAGGAATATTCATGTTTACATGTTCAACTTAGTTGCATCTGTTTAACTTTTTAATAAGATGTATTTGATTAGCAACATAATACTTGCATATTCTTGGGTTTTATGTTAATGTTTTTGTACACCAAATGCCTCCGCCACTAAATTCAATCACTATCAGCTTCGATTTGTACCCCCATAATTGATTGTCTTAAACTTAATTTGGGCCAAACAGTTAATTTTGACCTTTCTAAAAAATGAAATTAATGACTCCAATATAAGGCCAATAGATGTGGGACCCACTCTATTTCGGTTTTCACTGTCCTCGATTGTGGAGGTCGGGGAGGGTGGCAGTGAACCTGCTTGGTGGTAAGGGGTGGCCTCTCCCTGCTCAGGGAGTTGCTCACCTTGTGCAGGGAGATTTTTTTTTTTAAATGTCTTGTGCAGGGAGTGATCAGAGCAGGCGGAGGGAGTCCCTCAATGGTGGATGTAGGTTCATATTAATTTAATCACTATGTTGTAACTTAATTATCTCTAGGGTGGTGTAGTAATTTTCACTTGGCAAAGTTACAGTTGACTGATGGCAAGGTTATTTTAGTAATTGTGATGGTATTACAGAGAAACAGGGGTACTAATTTGAAAATGTTGTGATTATGCCATGTTCAAAGGGTATGAAGATGTGAGTGGCATTTAATTCTAGTTTAAAAATATTCTATTTTTAGAATTTTATTAAATCCCTTATCCTGTGAATAACAATGATAACCTTGATCAATGTGGTTTAAGCTTTAGGATCTGCTTGTTGAACATTTAATCTGGATTGCTCTAAAAAGTAATAGTAATAATTTGGTGATTAAATTGCTTTATCTGCCAGGCTCTTGAAAAGTCCCCTCAAGGATGTGAACAAGCTGTCAGTGACCCTAGCTCCTTAGCAAGTGAGAGTGATCCTCTAGATGACGAGTTCTCTGGTGTAAATAGTAATGGTTCTGATAAGGTCAGTTCACTTGGCAACTGTATAACTTGGTTGTGCAGGATTTAAGTCTGAGTTAGATGCGCATGGTTAGTATTCACGTTTAGTTTGTCATCTCAGTAATTTTATGTAAGCTTCTGTTAAAATGTTAACTGTTTAGTGCTAATTATAGAAGCATTTCTGTCTTAAGCAGGGAATTGACTCTTACATTAATCTTTTTGCATCTGAGGTTTGAGAAATCTACTATAGCTCAGTTTAAGTCTTTCTTATTATATTTGTTGGTAGACATTTGAGTAGGTTTAGTGTGCCTACTTGATGTGGCTTTCTCAAATAGCACTATTTTAGAAATAGCACTATTTTAGAAAAATCTTTTGAGTTTTTCTGTGGACAGTTCTTAACCGTTTCCAGAATAAGCTATTTTCTTATCTGATTAAATTGGTGTAGGTACTGCAGTCTGTGTCAACAGCTCTTGCCAAGTATTTTAGGATGCACAATTGCATGTAATTTGTTTAAATTTTTTTCTTTCCATTTTTTCCTTCTTGTGAAGTTGACCAAGGCCTATCTCAAAATACCTAGCCATTTAGAAGGTCTATTTCTTAAACTTATAACCATTAACTTGTCTTAACCCTTTTTAAGGTGGAACTTTCCCACTCATTGTGTAAAAACTCGTAATGGAACACATATCAATTGGGTTGCACTTCATGGAGCTGACCACACAAATACATTTGAGAGTACAAACTGGGCGTCAGCCCATACATAACCCACTCTAGACCATGTGAAGTTGGTCTAAGGCCCATTGAAAAATGATTAGCCACTCAAGATCCCTATGATCAACTTTATAATCCATTATGTTTTTGTTTAATTTTTCAATATGAAACTTTTTCCCCACTCACACTTCCTTTTCCAACCTTTCTTGCATTTTTTGTATCTTATATCTGACCGAATTCCAGAAGCAGTGCCATAGATGTTTGTAAAGTTTAAAGCAGTTTAGGAATTTTATTGATTTTTTATGATGTTTGTTCTAGGTAAATATTGATGTTTCAGACAAGGAAAAGAATTGGATGTTTTTAGTGGAAATGGGATTTACAGAAGATGAGGCTACGGCAGCCATGAATAGATGTGGTGAGTGTGGTGTACATTTGGGCATGTTCAAATTATGCTATGGCCTGTTAATTTTGGTTATTCTACTCCTGCAATAGATGTAGTCATGCGGATTAAAGCCCTCCTGGTCGAATATCTGATGAACCCACAGTATTCGAAATTGCCTCTAAAATTTCCTAAATCCTAATAATCTTGTGCTTGATCATTGCCTAACCTTGGCAGATCTATTATTTTGACAGTTTTTGACTTTTTTTTTTCGTTTAAAAAAAAACTGTATACTTTCTGTATTAAGTGGCGAGTGCTGCCAATTAGCTTTTTTTCTTTTTTTTATAAATGCGACATTGTTTTCTTTCTATAAAAAATTCATTTTTGTCTTATGTTCATCCTCTTTATTCTGTTGTTCAAACTGTTGGTATGTCTGCTTCCTTGAAGGTTCAAATGCTTCACTTATAGAACTACAAGATTTCATCTATGCTGATCGGATGGCTAGAGAATCTGATTCTCCAATGGAGAAATTGTCTCAATCAGGTTCTAATGAATACGAGGTACAAAGTGAAGATGATGCAGTGTGTTAACAAATGAAAGAAGCTATATTCAACAGTAATTTTTCTTATCTTACAGGAAGCACTGAGCCTCTTAAGTGAGAGTTCTGGAATCACAAGAAAGAGGACATCTGAAGAACGTACGGCATGGGCCAGGACAATTACATCTCAAAGGAAAGGAAAAAGGAAAAAGCCCTTTTTCCATTATAGCCATGATGAATTTCCCAATGATGATGATAATGATGACAATGAACATGCCTTCACTCTTCCAAATTTAATGATCGGGTTTGGGATTCCTGAGATGCCAAACTTTCGGAGACATAGGACAATCCCTGAGGAAGCCATAGGACCGCCCTTCTTCTACTATGAGAATGTAGCATTAGCTCCCAAGGGAGTGTGGGAGGCAATCAGCCGTTTCCTGTATGACATTGAGCCTGAATTTGTGGATTCTAAGCATTTTTGTGCTGCAGCAAGGAAGAGGGGGTACATCCACAACTTGCCCATTAATAACAGGTTTCCTTTGGAACCACTGCCACCACAAACCATCTTCGAAGCTTTTCCACATGTTCGGAAGTGGTGGCCTTCGTGGGATAGAAGAACCCAACTCAACTGTTTGCAGACATGCATGGCAAGCAACACACTGATTGAGAGGATACAAACTGCCCTTTCTTGCTGTTCTGATCCACCTCCTCCAAATGTTCAGAAGTTTGTGATGGCACACTGCAAAAAGTGGAATTTAGTGTGGGCTGGGCTTCATAAGGCTGCTCCTCTGGAGCCGCATGAGATGGAAATGTTACTCGGGTTCCCAAAGGACCATACTCGAGGAGGTGGGGCTAATAAGAGATGTAGGTTTAAAGCGCTAGGTAACTCCTTTCAGGTGGACACAGTAGCCTACCACTTCTCTGTCCTAAAAGATATGTTCCCAGATGGAATCAGAGTTCTCTCTCTTTTCTCAGGCATAGGTGGAGCTGAAGTGGCATTGCACCGGCTTGGAATACCATTAAAGGCTGTAGTTTCAGTTGAAAAATCAGAAACTAGCAGAAACATTGTAAGGAGTTGGTGGGAAAAGACACACCAGAAGGGAACTTTGATTGACTTGGAAGATGTTCAGGAATTGACTGCAGATAGGCTGGAGCAATTGATCAAGAGAGTTGGAGGGTTCGATTTGGTTGTTGGTGGCAGCCCATGCAATAACCTTTCAGGTGGCAATCGGGTGAGTAGAGATGGACTTGTGGGCGAGCACTCATCTCTTTTTTATGATTATTTTCGAATCTTAGATCGTGTAAAGGGTATATTGGAGAAAAAAATGTGAATGATAAGAAATCACTTTTGATGAGTCGGTTTAATGCTTCTGCAATATCTCCCTTAATTCTAAGAGCCGGTTACTCTGCCTAGGAAGAGTTGCAAAGTTGTTACATTCCTTGCATTTATATTTCAACATCTGCAGGCTGGAAAAGCTACATATCAAACTTAAAATTTCACACCGGTTAAACTTCCACTGTTGAACTTCCAAATGTCTTAATTTAAACTTTCCAAACTAGAATATATTTTTGGCACCTAAGTTACAATGCCAGAATTATGGGCGTCACAGTAGCACAGGGAGTAAAGGTTTTGGTGAAGGTTTTGTGGTATAATGTTGAACCCAGTAAGTCGCAGTGTTTCCACCTGTGTGAATCTAATTTAGCCTGCTCATATGACTATTACAGTGTTTTCCACTTAAGAGTATCTGACCCGTCTTGCGAAGCCTTCGATTATGTGCCATGCCAGTTCTGGCAATCTCGGTGGAACCCCTGATGACTGCAAATATGAAATGTTTTCATCACAACAGACATGACCGAGACCTTGGCGTGTTCTGGAATTCTATGCTTTAGGTCGGTCGCCTGCCTCACCTCAAGGGGCGCAATACGCAATAATGCGCATCTTTTCCCTACATCTTGTTAAATCCTCCAATGAGTTCAACCTCTTTTCTCCTTGCTCATTTTTGGTTTTTTCTCGTTTTGTTCTCTCATTTTCTTTACACCTCTTCAAACCAAAATCAATCGGTTTCTGAAAAATATGTGCCAGAACCGTCTGAAACATAACCAATATAAAAGTAGAACAATATAGAATAAATCAAAGCCATATTAAGATTTGTTCATTTTTACATGCAAAAACAAAGAGAAGTATTTCCTACATTCTTATCCAAAACGTTTTGAGTTCGACACGTGTACAAGACAGTCATCTAGGACCAAAAGAGAACTAGGTGGGTTACATATAGGCCTGCATTAACCTCACAGAAAGAGCAAATGGACATTGATAGATTATTCTTCTGGAGTGGGTAGCTCCTATGATTGGAGAAGGCCATCTTTTGTACCACAGCAAACAAGCAATGCTACTGTAGAGAATTCACTTTCGGTGAGATGTCAGGAACCATATTCAACGGACCGATGTAGCAGTAGACTACCAACATAGCATTTACCATATTCAGCAGACCTCCTTTATCTTCCATTTGTAACAATTAAACATTGCCAAATGCTGCCAAGATAGATTGTCATGCTTTGTCTGCTCCTTCCTGCAGCTTTAGCTTCTCTACCAAGTGACAAGAGACCACTACACAATAATGATTTATATTTGTGGTTGCTTGATCGGAAACAGTTGAAGCAAGCATCTTATTATGATAATATCCAACTCAAAAAATAAGCATAGAATACAATTCCTACCTCCGTAGCTTGAAGTCACATTCTGAAGTAACCAAGGAAAGAATATCATACTGTTCTATTTAGACTAAGCTGAGATTTCAGTTGATACTGTTTTCTTTTTGCTCACTGGAATATACGGTATGCTGCTTCTCTTGTGGCATAAGCATTATCAATAGGTTGGAAAAATTTGCAGTCTTTGAAAGAGATCGTTGATTGGTCCCCTAATAATACTCATTTATGGAGTGATGGGCTCCATGCAATACATAAATCACTACCTTAATTTCAAAGGGTTTTAATTGTTTCATTTTAATTCACTCAATACATCACTCACAGCCTTTGTTTCAAAGGCTCTTAAATGTTTTGTTTTAGCATATACCTAACCCACGACTCACAATCAGAAGACTTTGTTTTGTCCAAAATCAAAAGGACTCTTTAAATGCTTTTTTCAGCATATTCCTAACCTTGACTCACTAGTTAGTGGCTGCAATATCGTCAATCACTTATAAATGGACATGACGTAAAAATTTTCACCCAATAAAATATTGGGAAACGTTACCTACTTGCTTACTGCTATTAACTGGAAATGATAAGGATATTCATTACTCCATACCACATAACGTAAAAAACTTTAAAATAACACGACTACAAATGAAAGCTAACAAAATCCAACATTCTATTTCTAATCCTAGCTCAATCTCATTTTCCTCCTAATCAAATATTATTCTGCAACTTAACACATTTTAGGTATAATATTATATAGATTTGTCTTCTCTGACTTTATTTTTGCATGAAGATTCCAGAGGGAGAATGATATCACCCTTTGGCCAAAATGGGGAAGGCAATGGCCGACCCACAAAGACAAAAAGGGAATCAAAATTTTCCTTTCTCCCTCATATGGCTGATTGAAAAAGAAAAGAAAAGTAAGGTAAGAGTTTCCCCATTGGGTATCAATGCAGAAAGAAGTCCTCATACCCCATAATTTTCTTTGATAAGGTAGGATGTCTCCGCCCTATTTTCTTCAATCTTCATATTCACTATCTTTTCATTAGCAGTAATATTTTATGAATATTTTGTTCTCTGTAATAATTCTGTAATTGTTTTACCCGTTTCTCTATCAATTTACCTGCAGTAAACTGATTGATAGAGGAACAGTTTTTTTGTCAGAACAAGCACACTTCAATGAAACAAGTAACAGAATAACCATTACCTATTTACAACCATACATTCACAATGTCTGATGGAGCCATCTGATGCAATAATGGCTCAACAAAAACCTTGTGAACAATGCAATTGCTTCATGGTCACCACATTATTAATGGTATGTTGTGCCACCAAGAGGCCATAGGGAAAACTAGCAAAGAACTTTTTGTCCAACCAAAACCTTTTTGTGTTAGTTCTGGTTTTTAAAAATACTTCTTCACACAATTGCTTTGCCCTTCAAAATGTTAAAAGAATAGGGAAATGAGGTCTCTAAAGCTGCAATAGGAAGCAATAAGAAAATCAAATGGCAAAATGTCAAATGGATAGGCAAATGAGTTCTCTATTGCTGCTGCAATGGGAAACAATAAGAAAATTAAACTATGTATTAAAATTGTCTTAGCCACTCACCTGTTAATTTTTATCTTGTTTTTTCTTTGATGCATCAGTAACCTCCTTCCTTAGGACAGCAAAATGAACAAAGAAATATTTTTTTAAGGAGAAAAATTCACTAATGAAGAAAAATAAGTTTACATCATTTGTTTTCTTATAGCCACACGCATGGAAGCTATGGATGCTTTATTTTGCTCTAATATAATACTAAAAATAATACTGATTGTGATGATTTAAGCCAATGGAGGCCAAATTGCAGTCAAAGAAACAAAACTTTGACAAGGTGAAAACAACGCTCCCTGGCATCTGATTAAGACATAGTTACCTAAATTGCTTTCATTTTTCAAACTGTAATTCGACACGTGGCCTTTTGTCTCTCAACCTAACCATTGACCTAACTTCCATTACCACCCAATACTTCTTCTATGTGACCCTTCTTGGCCTTTTATAGCAGTTGTCCCCATGCTTCAGTTGTTAGGAATGGATGGCACTCAAAATATTTCATGAATTGGTGAAGGGTCATGCTTGTCCTCTAAAGATGAGTATGGACCCAAGGCAGATAAGAATTAAAAAAATGTAAAACCCAAGGCACCTACGAATAAAAAAAATTAACTGAGCATACCCACCTGATCCTACTACTTTAAAACCCTTTAATAGGCTATCTTCTTGTTTGAAATTATTTCAGCTTGATAGGGAGATACTTTGAATGAAGAGAAATCCAGACTCTATGGGTGGCTATTTGTTATTCGATTGGTCAATACTGACATGATAGTGATGCTCGTGATAGTGGAGATTAATCAAATCATACAAGCAAAATTTACTATTCAGCAAGTTTACATCAGCCTCCTTTACTACAAGGTAGGCTTTGTCACAGACTTCCATCACCCTTTTTGACAACGTAAGGCATAACTGTGCATAGCTGGGGGGCCATGTCCGAAGCAGTTAGAACTTTCTCTATAATTAATTCCTGACGTTCGAAGTTGACTCAATTACTGTATTTTATATGATCTAAGGATCTCACCTCTACTGCATTTCGACTACATTTGTGCAGGTGACGGAACTTCCTTTAGTATTAATCACTTCTCTCTTATCTCTAAGCCTCTCTATCGGAAATCTTTAGTCTTAAACATATCCACAAACACTTTCTGGGCAAGATTTGAATACAGAGCAATTTGCCCCGACAATACAACAACCCCCCAATTTCTTTCTCCGACACATTCCCAGAAAACCAGTAATTCTCTTCCCTACTCCATCCCTTCATTTTTTCTATTATTTCCTTATGACGTGATCTCTATGGATTTTTCTTCCTAGTGTTAGTTTTTGAATTCATGGATCGGTGAATTACGGTAGGGATAACATAAATATCTCTCCAACCAAATTTAAAGAAAGACTTTAGATACTTACAAGTGTTGTGCATCTTTCCCTCTTTACGACCCAATGAGTGATGTGAAAGAGAATCTCTTTTCCTGAAGGCTGATGGGATATCAATTGTCCTATGCACCAAGTGAACTGGGTACCGTCTTTTCTCATCTTATCAAGCTCCAAAATGAAACCCTCTCCAGTTGTATCCTCCCCCGTCCTTTTATCACCGTTCACTGATCACCCAATCAGTCACTTATCTCCTTCATTATATGTCCGCTAGAATTCCTTGCACAATGCAAAAAGTACCAGAAAGTTAGTCTCCTGCTCCTTCCATGATACACCCAGATTTTCAAAAGCAAATAAACACACTAGTGGGTCGTATTATATACTTCCAGATGAGGAATTCGGATGCATGAGGTTCGGTACATTGGGTCCCGAAGATTCTTGAAGCTCGACAAGTAACCTTCTACTTTTGTTGTGTCAAAAGAATATCCAGCAATTGTTTTCGATTATAGTACCGATGGGGGTGGAGTGATGAGCTGTGAAGCGTGGAGGATGGCGTTAGGTTTACATTTATAAATTTCGGAACGGTGTGTGAAGCCGAAAATCGACCATCACATTCACATTTCGCTCTCACTCATCGTACCTGTGTAATATGAAAAGCAAACAGGATACCTGGAACACAGACTTTGGCTGTTGCAGATATACATTAATGGACATCGACCTTCTGCAGAAATCCCGCCCCAGAAACCCCCGAATGGTTTATATAATTTAACAGACCGAAAGCAATCTCAAATACGGCGTCTTCTACGTAAGCGAGAGCTTGTTGATTCGATTGCGTTCTCACTCCAGCGACTCTGAATTTGATTGAACCGACCAATTTGCCGAGTAGAGAATTTTTCCCCTGTTTATAATCAGTTTATCACTCGATAGACATCAGGAATTCAGGATGAGAGGCACGGCATTTACGAGGAAAAATAACGTTGTATAGAGTATAGACAAAATAACCCGGGTTCAGATAACTGTCGCCGGCACCGGAGTTTTCCGGCCGACCATATCGTTGAAAACTCAAATGAAATTATTAATATTTTGGTGTAAAATATAATATTTTAAGTACGACTTTAGTATTTTGCCCCGATTTTAGTTTTTTTTTAACTATAAATATATTATTTTAATCTCTATCGCAATCTAATTGGCCGTACAAAATAAAATTAGTTCTATGGTGATCTAAGCCCAACAATATACTTAGTTTTTAAATGGGTATTACTTTGTTGATTAATTTTAAATTTTTTTTATAATATGTGGTTACTATGAGTAGTTTAATTAAATTTATTATTATGCTTTGAACTTCATTAGAGGGTCTGTTAGAGAAACACCAAAATATTTTTTTTTTATAGCATAAAATTAAAAAAATAACATTATTGGAAATTAAGTTATTATTATAACTAGATAAAAATATTCAATAATGATAAATAATTAATTATAATAAATTTAAAATAATTTCACTGGATTAAATATAAAAAATGGCCTTTTATAATTTTTTATAGAAAAATCATTACACTTGAATAACCTTTGGGACCCTTAATTTTGTCCTAATGAGAGAGGTCACCATCATTCATTTCTTTATGATTCTTTTGAGATAGATTTATGACATAATCATTGTTTGGAACTGATGGTCAAACTCAATTGAGTAATGGGCTTGCTTAGAAAGAGAGACTTTTTTGTGTCAGTAGGGCTACAGACTGATATTCTTAATTTAAAACATAGTGAAGGCAGTCTAGATACATACACATGCATGAACCATCTCTATAATTTGTCACAATTTTCAACACTAGAATTTCTTAATAATTTTTTTTTATAGATAATAAATAAAATAAATGATTAGTGTCTTATTTTAATTGTAAATAAATAACATTTAATGAAAGAATACTAATAATCTAATAATCTAATACTATTAGAAGATATGAGCTTGGTTAAGGAGAGTTATTTGTAGGAATTTTTACTTACCAGTGTTTTAAAAACCGAACTGAACCGGCTCGGTTGAACCAGAATCGGAGGCCAGTCCAGTTCTTATGGACTCGGCCCAGTTCATTGTAACCAGTATTATTTTTGCCTTTTTTTAATAGAAATATTAAATATATGTACCGTCTAACCAGGTTCAACCAAAATCGGACACAATGGCAGTTGGATGTTAAAACATTGAAAAATGTGATTTTTTTCAATTATATAAAGTTTTATAAATTACTTGGGGCATATAATTGGCTAAAGTAACCTTGTTTAATGTCTCACTAAAATTCAATAAACTGACCCAACCTGAATTCAATACTATGACACGTTAATATGTCACGATGGCAAGTTGTTATGCAAGTTGTGATGCAAGTTGTCATATCCACCACATTTAATATGTTAAGACCCGGCTCAATTAATATTATCTTTTCCCTTTATACACGCTTTTAATTAACTAGATATTAGAGTTTCTAATTTTTTTTTTTTTTTTTTTTTTTTTTTTTTATTTTTTTTTTGTAAATGTTTGGATGACCGGGCACCAGAATTTTTATTTGTGCAGTCAACCAAATTGCGATACCCATAAGATTAAAATACCGCATTCAAGATTAAAATATTAAAGTCGAATCAAAATATCAAATTTAGAGTTAAATATATTATATTTTTTGTAAGTTAAAAAATTAAAATACTGTCACATTCAAATTTTCGTATGCTCACCTGTCACAATCTGGTTGGTTGGTGACACCAAATAAAAACTCAGGTGGCTACACCACGTGCTCTGAATGTACATTAGCAAATACACCCAACCAAGCAAAACCCAAAAAAAAAAAAAAAAAAAAAACTGAACCGGCTATCCAACCAACACTATGTCCGGTTTTGGTTGAACCCAATTAGACTGGGTTGAACAGTTGAACTTTATACTTACATATATTTAATATTTATATAATAAATAAGGCAAAAATAATGGTGGTTCGAGTGAACCCGGCCAAGTCAATAAGAACCGGAGTGGCCTCCGGTTCAACCGGATCGGACTGGGTGATTCGGTTTGGTTTTTAAAACTCGGATAAAAGCGAAAGGTGGTGGGGTCCATTCTTTTTCTTTTTAGAAGGAAACATGAAAAGTGGCACTTTTTGCACGTCCTGCGTGCGATCTCATTAACCACGATCCACTTGACCTAACAAAAAAGAGGAGGATATCCTTTGCTTCTGCTGTCTTTTTGCTTCCTTTATTTGTCCTCTGTCTTTTTAGAAACGGACATCCGTGTCCTCCCTCCAACGGTTTCTTCGACGGCGGCGCCGCGGGAATTTAATTGCCCCAACGGCTCTCCTCGGACTGTAACGAGTCACTTCGGATTCGGTTGCACCGAGTCTGACTCAAAGCTCAATAATAACATAGCTAAGTTTGGTAATGCTCGTAATATAGTTTTTCATTAAAAGACAAACATTGTAAATTTATAACTTATAACATGGTCGAATAGTTTTAGTAATGTGATCATAAATCATAATTCTCCTTTTTTATACTAGAGTTAAATAATTAGTAAATAATAATTTAAATATTAACTTATATATATTTTTCTCTTTAAGATACTTCGTTTTAAAGCGGCGGGCTTAACTCTTTCATTTTCTAGCACCTAAATAAGTGATTTTATTTGTTATACTTATGTTTGAATTAAAAATGTGGGTTATGAATTGTTCATAGGGAACCTTGAATAACTCCCTTGGAAGAATTATAATGCAAAACTGTCGAGCCATGATAGATGTTGCTAAAATATTATACAGTAATAAAAATACACTCTAGAAAATAAATTGAACCAAACCCTAATCCTTAAAGTCACTAAGCCAAACCTTTATCCTTAAAGTCACTAAGCCAAATCTTTATCCTTAAAGTCATTAAACCAAATCTTTATCCTTAAAGTCACTGAATCAAACTAGACAAAAAAAAACAACCTAACTACTTCCCCTCCCCTGCCTACCTCCCCCTTGTCCCTTGGCTATCTCCCCCTAGCATCCCTCGCCCTTGCCTTCCCTCCTCTCTTGCCTTGGGGTTGGGGTTGACCGGACCCGGATCCGCTGGCCAACGCCTTGTTTGGCCAGCCTAAGCAACACCTTGTTTGGCCAGCATACGCAACGCCTTGTTTGGCCAGCATATGTAACGCCTTGTTTGGCCAGCATACGCAACGCCTTGTTTGGCCAGTGTACGCAACGCCAATGGCCGCAGACACGGGTGCCCATGCGGCGCTCAGCCACGCCCGGATTCGGGTCCAGCGTAGGTCGCCTAGTAGAACATAAAAAAAAAACCTAAACCCGGACACGCGCACAACCAGGGTTTAGACAATTTTTCTTTTTTTTTTTTTTTAGTCTGTTGGGCGACCCGCTTCAAATCCTCGGCCATTGGCGCTGCGTACGCTGGCCAAAAGTAGCTTTGGTCAGCGGATCGGGGGGAGCTAGGTTGGAGGCAAGTAGGGGGCAAAGGGGAAAGCACCCACCCAGGGCGAGGTAGGTAGGTTTTTTTTTTTTTTTGGTATAATTCTGTTCAATGTTTCATAAATAATTTAAAGTGATTGACATTAAATTCTTGGTAAGCAAAGTCTTGGTTAAAAAATTAAAGATAATTCAAAATTTTATCTATTTAAAAGTGATTGCTAATTTTTAATGAATGAGTTAAATTACGAAGACAATGATAACTTAGAGTCTCTCATAAATTGAAAGAAAAACTGAAATTTAATTCCACTAACTTAAGAAGGTGGTACTTTCTAGGATTTTACACTCTCTCACTTTACTTTCTTATTTGACTAATCAAATGACTCAATATTTTAGCAACATATATCTATAAATTAATATTTTGATACTAATTTATCTATAAATAATAATTCTCTCAACTGCGTTTAATCTGAGTTCCCTCGGCCGTCGAACGAACTCGGGTCATGCCGGCGTGCCATTTAACTAACCCACTAGTGTACCGAGTCAGCAGCGTGATTTTCACTTTTACGGTTTGAAGGTTTTTTAACTTTTAATTTACGAATAAAAGACCGACACCTGGACAAGGGGAAAATCCCAAAAGAGGACATTTTAGGCATTTCATTAGTTCAAATCGTCCTTTTTCGCCTTTCAGATTTCGGTCAGTTTTTATGTAGTTGCCTCTGAAAAGGAGGCGTTTTGTGCTTCACCTCTTTTTGTCCTTGCCATCCCCACTACCCACTCTGTCACTCTATCCCTGCAACGTGATTTCATCCAGGCATGTAAGTCGTAAGACTTAACTGATCAAACAAATACAAAAAAAACTTCAGTTTTCCATGTACATGACTACCAGTTCTGACTGTTAGCGTTTTGCTTTTTATTGCTTTTTATTGCTTTTTCCTTTATTTTTATTTTTTTTGGCAGGCTATGCAAGGAATTATATATGCCTGTCTCACTGCCCCTTCTCCCACACGGACCTTCTTCTATTGCAGGCTTGTGTTCTCGAGATCCCCTGGTTCCTGTCTCGCACATTTCTGTCTTACATTCCGAATTTAAGTATCTTGCTGTTGGTTTACCTGTTCGGAGTTTCAGGGTGCTCTTCCGCTGCTCCATTGTATCATGTAACTCGGTTTCAGCTCTTGTTTTTTCCTATTCCTGTCTCACTGTTGCTGTAATTTGAAAAGGGTGTCTGTGTTTTTAACATGTAACTCTCCCAGGAGCGGTCTTCTTTGCTTGGTTATGTTCTACTTTGCAGAAACCCACTGCTGTTTGGATACTAAGGCTCTTGTCCTTGTTTGAGAAATGCACATTTGCTTTCTGTTGTTCTAGAAGTCGTTAAAATCGCTTGTAGGACATGGATCCTCGCTAATTCTTCAGCTCCCGTTATCTCATCTCTGGGCTTTGTTGCTGATCGGAGGAAGATTGTGTGTGTTGACCATGTAATTGGTTTCTTCTGTTTTCAAGCATTGCTCTCCCACTGTGGAGATTGTTTCTCCGTTCTTTCTCCTGCTTGAAGAGTTGAACTAATGGATGTGAAGTTGGCTGGGATCATTCGTTAAGCAATAGGATCAGATCACATGGCGTCTGCTCGTTAATTATGTCAGTTAGGATGAAAGGCTTTTCCCCATAGCTCTATTGATTTTCCATCCATGCCTTTCAAGTAATCAGGATTTTTACATCCTCATTCTTTTTCTTGACTAATACAAAGTAAATTTTGTGGGAAAATCCTATCCTAAACTCATTCTTTGAATTCTTTGAGATATGTAGCATCCGAAAACTGTACAGAATAATTCATGGGCCACTTCACAGGCCCCTCCTCTGGCAAAGCCAATCTAACCAAAATTCCGAGCTTTTTTTCATCTGATTTCCTCCAGTTTGAGTTCATCTCCCCATAATTTTGAAAGTTTTTTTTTGAAAATTATGCTAGTCTAAATGTCATGAAGGCCTCTCGAGTTCTCATGTCTGTGTCCAAATTAATGTTTGTTTTCCAGTGTGTCTTTCTTGTCTTTTGATCTGTTCTTGAAGTTGTCAAATACTACAACAGCCCATACGGGCTTGAAAATTGGAGACAATCTGAATGGAGGAGACCTTTGTTCCTTTACGTGGCATTAAGAATGATTTGGTGGGAAGGTCGCTTTGCTACAAACAAGACTGGACTGGTGGGTTTCGTGCAGGTTTCAGGTAAGGGTGGATGAAGTGCAAAATAATGTCAGACATTTCTAATCTGAGGCTTGGAGTACCTTATATGAACTCAAAAAGTGATCTTCTGTTCATCTATATTTGAATTTTATGTGGTAAAATTGCACTTAGACTGAATCCCTACACAACCTTTAGGAGCACTTGCTAATCTATGAACTTCCTCATGAAAAGAATTGCATTGTTTGGACGTTCAGGATCCTTGCACCAACAACATACATATTCTTTGCTTCTGCTATTCCAGTCATTTCATTTGGGGAGCAACTGGAGAGAAACACAAGTAAGACACCTTTTTTAGCAATAATAATACTTTCTCCTTTCCTTTTTTTCTTTTTAATTATTATTATTATTTTATTTTATTTTTTATTTTTTTATATTTTCTGAATGTCTTATATATCATCAAGCTTACAGGATGTATTCCTATGGGTTGCTGCAGATGGGACTTTAACTGCTGTTCAAACTCTTGCTTCTACATCATTATGTGGCATAATCCACTCCATTATTGGTGGACAGCCACTATTGATTCTAGGCGTTGCAGAACCAACAGTTCTCATGTATACTTTTATGTTTAATTTCGCAAAGGATAGACCAGATTTGGGTCAAAAGCTATATCTGGCATGGACAGCATGGTATAGTTTGTGTTATCTTAATGACATTCTGGTGTGTTATGTCTGTTTCTTAGAGCTCCTTCTGCCTGAACTTTTCAATATGTGCTCCAGGGTTTGTGTGTGGACAGCATTTCTTCTCTTCTTGCTTGCCATTTTGGGTGCATGCTCCATTATTAATAGGTTTACTCGTGTTGCTGGTGAACTATTCGGGATGCTTATTGCAATGCTCTTCATGCAACAAGCTATTCGTGTGAGTCCTCCTTATGGTCTTTCATATCATGTGTGAAAACCAGTCATTTCAAATGTTTTCACTTAATACTCATTTCATTAGAAATTTTAGTAATTAGAGTCAGTGGGTATATTTCTGGTGGTTGGTTGCTTTCTTACTGGAAGAAACAATTATTAAGTTTTTCTTTTCTTATGTAAACCATTTTTTGTAAGATTTTGGTTGCAGTTTTTTAAGCTTAAAATATGCCTGTTTGGGAATAGGAGGAAAAAACAAAGAGTGAAAGACATAGAAAACTATATTAATTGAAGAGGAGAATTTAGTTGGTTAACTTTAATCATTTAATCCTACACAAATTTTTATATTACCATGTTTTATAGAATAATTTTTTTTTTTATGGCATTAAATGTAATTTACTTCATCAAGGATCTAATCACTCATGCTCAATAGGGACTTGTCGACGAGTTTGGCATACCCAAAAGAGAAAATCGCAACCAAATTGCACTTCAACCAGCTTGGCGCTTTGGAAATGGAATGTTCGCTTTGGTCCTATCCTTTGGTCTTCTTCTTACTGCTTTGAGAAGTCGAAAAGCACGATCCTGGCGATATGGAGCAGGTACAGTAGAATTCCCTTAGGTATAGGAAAGTAACAATTATGAACAGATTTAATCCTTTGCATGAGTAAAGTATGCTCTCATTTTCCTACTTTACAGTTTGCTTTGTGATTGAATATGCACCTGAAACTTTTAGGTTGGCTACGGGGGTTCATTGCTGATTATGGAGTCCCGTTTATGGTTCTTGTGTGGACTGCAATATCATATATGCCAGGGAAGGATGTTCCAAGTGGGATCCCAAGGCGTCTTTTCAGCCCAAATCCTTGGTCTCCGGGGGCGTACTCAAATTGGACTGTAATCAAGGTATCTCAAATACTGAGTTCAAATTTCTGCTTTACTTTTTACAACTACAAAAGAAGTGGACAACAGATAATGTATGATCAAAGAAGTCATAGATAAGAAGCGAACTGAAAAGGGTAAAATTATACTAATGCAAAATTTTATAGGAGATTCACCGTTTCTTATTTTGCCAGGAAATGCTGAATGTGCCACTGACTTATATAATTGGAGCATTTATCCCAGCCACCATGATTGCTGTGCTCTATTATTTTGATCATAGTGTGGCATCACAACTAGCTCAACAAAAGGAGTTCAATCTTAAGAAGCCCCCTTCTTTTCATTATGACCTGCTTCTCCTTGGCTTCCTGGTAAGCTATATTTTCTAGAAAGGGGTTTTATATTTTAAAGAGATAAATTTTAGAAAGGGTTTTTTCTCTAGAAGTCCAGTATTTAATCATAAGCACTGTTAATTCCATGGTGAGACAGGTGATACTCTGTGGTTTGATTGGTATTCCTCCTTCAAATGGTGTTATCCCTCAATCGCCAATGCATACCAAAAGCTTGGCTACACTTAAGCATGAGGTACGACAAGAGAGATAAAAGAAGCTTCTTTTCAGTTGTATTCACGAAATTGTGTCATAACTTGTGGAAACTGACATGTGATGGCTGGCTTTTCTTCTCAATAGCTCTTGCGCAACAAGCTTGTAGCAACAGCACGCAGAAGTATTAGCGCAAATGCAAGTTTAAGTCAGTTGTATAGAAACATGCAAGAAGCTTATGATCAGATCCAGACTCCACTGGTTTATCAAGCTCCCCCTGGTCTGGTAAATGTAGCATCTCTTTTGACCTTTGTTAGTTTATCACGAAGATTCAAAAATCAACTTTAGTATCTTGTTTCATACAGGGGCTAAGGGAGTTGAAAGAATCTACCGTCCAAATGGCTTCAAGTAGTGGGAGCATTGATGCTCCTGTTGATGAGACCGTTTTTGACGTAGAGAAGGATATAGATGATCTGTTACCTGTTGAGGTCAAAGAGCAGAGGCTTAGCAATTTGCTTCAGGCTGCTATGGTCGGTGGTTGTGTCGCTGCTATGCCAGTATTAAAGAAGATTCCCACCTCGGTTCTCTGGGGATACTTTGCCTTTATGGCTATTGAAAGCTTGCCTGGAAACCAGTTCTGGGAGAGGATACTGTTGTTGTTCACTGCTCCGAGTCGAAGATATAAGTAAGTTCTACTTCTAAGTTGATCTTAAAAAAATTACACCTTTAAATAATAAACCCCCCTAATGAACAGGGAACAAAGTGGAGCAGAAATAGTCTTCCAAACACTTTAACCATGCACATACTTCATAGTTACCATCATTTCATTTTCTTTGCTGATATATTACTTTTTCAAATGATAACAGAGTCCTAGAGGAGTACCATGCTACATTTGTCGAGACAGTTCCCTTCAAGGCCATTGCCATCTTCACATTATTTCAAACAGTTTACTTGCTTTTGTGTTTTGGCCTAACTTGGATTCCCATTGCTGGAGTGCTCTTCCCGCTGCTTATTATGCTCTTAGTCCCAGTTCGACAGTATATCCTCCCCAAATTTTTTAAAGCAGTGCACCTTCAAGATTTGGATGCTGCAGAATATGAAGAAGCCCCAGCATTGCCATATAGCATGCCACTAAATGTAAGTCAACAACCCTACTGCTCTGTGCTGGTAAAATTTTGAAGTTCCTTTGCCACATTAGATACTTTAAGACAAAAATTAAAAAGAAATAAAAAAGTTTCCACACTTAAAAGGTGGTGACACTGTAACAGGAGGGAGACCCGAGCATGATTGGAACAGGGGGAAGAAATGTTCATGCGGATTCAAGTGAAATTCTGGATGACATTGTTACTAGAAGTCGAGGAGAGATTCGTCGTATGCATAGTCCAAAAGTAACAAGCTCCACACCAACTACTCCACGAGATGACTTAAAGGCAATTTACAGTCCCCGGGCATCTCGAAAAGCTTATAGCCCACATTTGAGTGAGCTAAGAATGGCGAAGGGTACTCCAAGTCCTCGTACTTCCACACTTGGGCAAAGTTCTCAAATCCCAAAATCGAGTTGAAGTCTAACCACTATCTTATGTTGTTTTTGTGTGTCACTCGAGGGGTCTTATAGTTTGAAGTTGTGTAAATTACTTGTGTTGTAAACCTGAGTCAGTGTGTGGTACTTAAGGGTCTGATGCTCTAGACTCTGTCACTTAGTCTGATGGGCAGAAATTGTTACCATGTGATCTTAACAAAGATAACACCAGCTTGCATTATCATCAGATTCTGGAAAATTTTCTCATTTGCTACAGCTTAAAGTTTCGCTGTATGATTGTTTATCGTATACAATATTAGTTTCCAAACCATCGTGGAAGAAATTGTTCACTGTGAATTTCAGCTCGGTTGTAGTAACAAAACCACACCCAGACTGATGGACAGTTGGTTGTTTTGCAAGCCAGTAGTTCATAAGTACTGGTGTGTTTCCTATCTTTTCAGCCAGGTGGTACAATTTTTCAGCAGAGAAAGTGCTGCACATCAAGCATTTCATATTGATGTCAAATCTTTTCTCAAAGGTCTGGACTGGTTACTCTAATTTTGTGCCTAAGAGTGTTGCTTCAAACTTTTATTTTGGCTTCTTCTCCTTGTCTTCACGTCTGTGGTGGTTTAGACAAAGTTATGGTTTGCATGAAGATAAGAAAGTGTGCATTTGCTGTCTCCTCTGAGTCCTAGTCCCATGGTAATAGGCCCTCAGATGATCCCATAGGCATTGCTGGATTCTGCCTACCTGGTTCTCTTTAGTGGCAGAGGATGAATCCATGTCTGCCACTTAGTGTCACTGCCCTTTCAGTGACACTGGAAAAGCAGGACATGTGAAAGATAGCTATTGAGTTGCATGAAATTGAAGCAAGTGGGAAGATATCAGTGGCTCATGTTATCTCCAAATCAAGCAGGAGTTATCTTTTTTCTCTTTTCTGTCTGTATCTGCAAGAGATTTTTTTTGTCCTTTTGCTTTTGGGAGTCCTTGGCTAGGGAACACAGCTTCAGCCTTAAAACACCACTGGATTGAACTAATTGCACCTGAAACTGCTATTGCTGCTGGATTCGATAGACGTTTATCCCTTTCTTGCTCTAGGCACAGGTTGGAAATCTTGAGCTACAATTGAGAAATACCATTTTAGGCACAGGTTGAAAATCTTGAGCTACAATTGAGAAATACCATTTTGAGCTAGAAACTCGAGACCCAGAAGCTAGAAAAAAGTATTTGACATATGTAGGATAAATCATCCAAGTTCTGTTAATGGGTGATAAGATGAAAAAGAAATTGTCACAAATGAATCAAGATAGGTGATTTTTGTGGCCAACAAGTTGTAGTTAGTATTTTTCGGCTAGCAAGTTGAAGTTGGTATTTTTTGGCCAACAAGTTGTAGTAGGTATTTTCTGGCCAGCAAGTTGTAGTTAATGTGAGCTTACTGTACATTTGGTTGTAGTGATTGTTCTACCGTATTCGATCAAGCATAGTCAGACTCACTGTGGGAAGTTGGATCGGTTCAATGACTCATTGTCCACTAACCGTTACCAAATTAGTAGTGGAGGATATCTCAAACCTGTCTTTCTTTGAGTTCATAACTTTCTTCAGCATCCAGCTACAGTTCTCTTTCCACATTTGTCTGCAGAATCCTAGAGGGTTTTATAATCAGTAAAGTTTCAAGGAAAAGCAATGTTAAGTTGCTCTTTTATTTTTCTTTATAACCAGTTGCTTTCATGGATGACCTTCATGACCTCCTGAATGGGACTGGTAACCTCCCCTTATATCGGCAAACATAACATCCCAAAGATGCTAATTGCCTATGCGAGAAGAGCCCACAATAGAAGCAGCTCTAATCAGTAAAACCATGAAGAATAACGCAGGTGAAAGCAATTGTAATGTTGGATATTAATTACTTTTGGTTTAGGAACTAGTCTATTTTGTTTTGTGCAGGAAATGCTTGGACACAATTACTGGGAAAGCTCATGGATAATCTCCTGTTTAGAGCATCCCTGCCATATCTATTTATCAGTAATGGGTGTGAGTAGTTCCCCACCAAGGACCACCAGTAAGTCTTTTTTAGTAGAAAGTGGCTAATGGACACTCGTATACAAATGGCATCCTTGTCTGCATATTTCATCCATGAACTCTGGTACATTATTTTACCCCATAAATTATGCAACTATCATCTTGTTCCTCTTATTAGTACCACAACGGGATTAATAAGATTAGGTTTTCCGGATTCTGAATCAGATAAGGCATTTGGCATGGGAAAGAGATATACTGCTACCTATTCCATTTAACTTTTCATTGCACATTCTGTTACCCAATTAAAAAGCATTAGGCAAAACTCATTGGGTTGGGAGAGCTTTGGTGCTGTCAACCAGATTGCGATACGATATCGGGCTAAAATATCATATTCAGAGTTAAAATACTAAAGTGGGAACCACAATACTCAAAAAATACCATATTTTGAGTGGGCACACCTGAAAATCACGTTCTCACTTATGGTCACCACATAAAAGCTCTCGTGCCAGTTCTACACATGTAATAAGAATTATTTCTTAGTTAGGGGTGTAAATGGATAATAATCGAAACGGGTAAGGGTTATTTTGTTACCCGTTTCGATTACCCTACCCGTGTTCCATTACCCTTTTCGCCTGAATAAAAATCCCTTCTTCCGTCACCCAAATTTCTTACCCGATTACTCGTGGGTAATCAGGTAAATAAATGGATAAATAATATTTTAATTGATTTAATTATCTAACACTTATAAATTAAAAAAAATACAAAAAACCTATAATTTGTACAAATAAAATAGTATAAAGGAAAGACATAAATGAAATCAGATTGAAAAATTAGGGTAAGGTATGATAGTAATAATATATTAAAATAAATGGCATAAAATTTAAATAAATTACCAAATTACCATCCGGGTGGGTAATTGGGTAAGGAATAATAATTATCCATATATGTTTCGATTAAGAGTCGGGTAATCGGGTTATTGGATAATTGGGTAATTGAAACATAAAATTTTTGTTCCTTATCCATCCGATTACTATTCGGGTAATTGGGGAATAGGGTATAATTGACACTCTTATTCTTAGTATATAGACTCTATACAATGGTGAATGACAAAAATGTCAAATAGAACAGGACCATCTCCTAGTCACCTAATGGGGAAGCTGCTGTTATCCTCCTTTTCTTCAACCACTTGGCAGATAATACTAAATTTCATACCTGGAAAAATTGATAGATTACACTTAGGAGGATAATGAGAGTAGATCAAAATTAAGAGAGAGTATTTATAAGTTTGTCAGAATTCTTATATTTAAAAATAAATTATCAAAATACTTTTGAGATCTAGTTTTCTGCCTTACGGTTTCGAAGGAGTCACAGTGAACTTGGGGGAATCTTTGCTTCGAGCGAAGAATGAGGCCGCAGATTGTTCTATTTGGCGATTCGATTACGGAGCAGTCTTTCATGTCTGGCGGATGGGGAGCTGCTCTGGTGGATTCATACACTCGCAAGGTGATGAATTTTCCTGTTCTTCATCCACTTCCATATTTTGTATTTATGTCCTTGTTCTGTTTTTTTTTTTTTTTTTTTTTTTTCATTTAGTATGCAATGGCATGTTAATTTTATGTCCTTACCTGGAAAGCTTTCCCTTTATTCTTCAAGCAAAAATTTCGGGTTCGTTATTTGCAGGCTGATGTTGTCGTTCGAGGCTACAGTGGCTATAACACCAGATGGGCTTTATTTTTACTAAATCACATTTTCCCAAGGGTAGATGTTATTAGTTCTCGTCGTTTTTGCATCTGCCATTTGTTTAAATTAACGTTCTTATTAATTGATTGGATTGCATCTGTTTCTTTGGAATATCTTTTTATAGACAAACGCAGTTGAGATGGTCTCACCTGCGCAATTTGTAAGCAATTTATCACATTTATACTCAATGGCAAATGCAGCCTTTCAGCCAAAAGGCTGAGCCAATCATTGGTTGGGACTGTTTGATGGTTCTTAAACTGGGAAACAGTGTCCAAAACCTCCTAGCTAGAGGAAGGTGAGGGAGTGTATTTTTCTTGTGGGGAAGGGAGAGAAGGTGAGGTGGTGACAGGTGAGGTTGCTAATTTATCATTGGATTCTAGATCTTACATTTTATAAGAAATTTTATCTGGTCTACTACTTGGTACTCGAGCTCCCAACTCTTACTGAGTTCTATTGGTCTGTGCCGTTGCACATCAATTTTACATGTATGATTTGGTGAACATCAAAGACTTGGATCAGTAAAAGGAAGGAGAGCTGGAAATGGTTCTCCCTATCTGTGAATTTCACTTGAGAACTAATTCTCTAGATGTATTGAACTAGTTCTCTGGATGTATTGAACATCACTCTTTGTAGTCATTTGTTTCCCCACTGATATGCATTCACCATTTGTATTAATATATTTTTTATATTCCATTCTCATGCAGGGTTGAGCACCTGTTGCTGTTACTGTCTTCTTTGGAGCTAACGATGCAGTCCTATTGGGTAGGACGAGTGAGAAGCAACATGTGCCTATTGAAGAGTACAAAGAGAACCTCGGAAAGATTGTTCATCACTTGAAGGTTTCATCACTTCTGAACTTCCAAGATTTTGTCCTCTTCTTGTTGATATTTTTTTTATCCCTAGAATGTCTCTGCAGGTAACTAGGAGAGACATGGGTGAAGTACTGTATTTTTATGTTAGGCTTAGAGGAACACGGTCACTTTCACTAGATATTCTCTTGTGGGTAATTTTTTTTTTTTTTGAGGAAAGTGAATACATTTTACTCCCAATTACAAGTTTTTACTCCCAATGCTGCTGTGGAGACCGGAACCCAAGACCTCCCGCAGCAATAACTCCCATGGGACCACTGAGCTAATGCCCAAGACCCCTTGTGGGTAATTATTTAGATGCTTCCCTTTTCCCTTCTATTGAGAATTTAGGTTAGGAGCTGGTTCCAATGGAAAAAGGCTTAGCACAAACGTACTTCATTTTTCTTGGCGACTGACAAAGTAGAATTTCCATTGTTGTACAATATAAACATAGTTCTCATTCTTCATAGCAGCTGAATCTGGTCAGGTAAAAGATAATATCAGCCGGTAGAATCTAATGGGGTCTGTACTGTAATTCAAAGGTTCCTTCTTGATAGCTGACAGCTTATTCTATGACCCCACTGCAACTGGCTAACTATTGGGGCTCATTTCTGTAACATTGCACAGTTTTGTGCTAGCATGGAGTTTTTTATTGTTACTTAAAAGAATTTGGGAAAGTGCTTATATCTCCACTTTAAACCCAATACCCCTGTCCCCAAAGAAACTTGAACTCAAGACCTCCCATTACAACTCCCTCATGTGACCCCTGAGCTATTGCTCAAGTTCCATGGAGTTATGTTAATAATTGTAAGATTTACTTGCTTATGCAATGCCAATCTTTGGTCCAGTCTATTCTATGTTGGACTAATGTTGTTTGTATTGGTTTACAGGAATGCTCCAAAACCCTGTCCATTATCCTTATTACACCACCACCGATTGATGAGAGTGGGCGCCAGGAATATGCAAGGTTGATCCTTGTCACCTTTGTGCTTTGCTAACATATGCAAGTTACATGAGCCCCAGTTTAGTGATATGTATCTGCACTTTATGAACATGTTAGAGCTCTTGGAATTGCCTTCTGTAGTTTCTCATTTACCTCTGATGAAGCTAAGTAGCATGAACATAGTTCATGTTGTTGCTTTTTTCTGAAAAGCGTGTTGTGACCTGTAAGTTTGTAACTTAAAAGATTATACATTTGGATATGTAAAAGCAACAACAATCAGGTTCACATTGAGCATGGAGAGGAAAGAAAAGTACTTCCGAATTGTAGGTTAGTGTTTAGGTGAAGAACTTTCCGTTCACCAAACAATCACCTCTATGAAAAGCTCTATATAGAAATGTTGTCATGGGCAGTATTTGTATCTTTTCAATCAAGGTTAACTTCTGATTTTTGTGCGCTAGACTTTCATACGGTGACAATGCCGCTGAATTGCCAGAGAGGACAAATGAGATGGCCGGTATTTATGCAGAAGCCTGTTGTGGGGTTGCTAAAGACCTGGGGGTCCTCTCCGTTGATCTGTGGTCAAAGATGCAGGAAACTGAAGGATGGCAGAAAAAATTCTTGAGGTAAGGTTAAGGATATTTATTCTGCCTCCCTCTTGATATTAATTGAACTATGGTTAGAATTTCCTATTTATTTTAGGTAATCTGTTTGTCCTTTTATCTGCGAGCTAAATAAATAGTTCAGAAGTGGGTTGGGCTTTTGGCTTGCTGGCTACATAGGTGTTTCTAGTGTAAGATCTTGGGTCCATGTTTCAGTAATCTTGGGTGTATTTGAGGTTTTGAACTAACTCGTTAATAAGCAACCTTTTTTATTTTGGGACATTTACAAAATGATGTGCTAAATTTGGTTAATTTGTGTTTATCAGTGATGGATTGCACCTGACCCCAGAAGGCAATGCTGTAGTCCACTGTGAAGTGGTAAGAGTCTTAAATGACGCTGGTCTTTGTGCTCCGGAAATGCCTTACGATTTCCCTCACCATTCAGTAATCGACCCTGAGAAGCCACATGAAGCATTTCAACTAAGGAGCTCATAGCTTCTTTTGGCATTCATTCAATTTATATTTTCTCACAGATGAAATAACGAGCTTACATTTTTCATGTGAGCTTAGAGTTGTGTATGACGACTACTATTCTGATGAATCTTGGAACTGTACGTTATTGCCCTCTTTGTTTTTCCTTCCCTCGATGTGAATTCTATCCCAGGGGCGGCCCAACTGAACTCACCTGGTGTAATTTTCCGAAGGAGCATTCAAAATAACTCGTGTACTATTTGCTATCTATTCTAAATTGGTGTGGTGTTATTGCTAGTTATGCTGAAGAAGTCAGTGTGATACTGTATAGTTGGGGTCTTGTTATTAGATGAAGTTTGAATCCTCTAAGATTTCCAGAAGGCTGACTCATCTGATCTAGCCATCTGCCTGGGAGGAGACCTAGTTGGGTGACCTTCTCCCTCCTCGATCTTTCATGAAGTAGTAAATATTTATTTGTTCCATAAATCCTAGGAGAATTAGGAGTGTCCTACAGAAAGAGAGTAAGACTTGTGAGGACTTGAACTAAGTCAATAGTTCCAAATATTGAAAACGAAAAGGTATAAAATCTTAGAAAAAAACTGTGTTGGAACTAGTGTTACAGGATTTTAACACTATCTTGGCAAATTTATATTGGGTTTTGATATGGCAATAACCATTTCTACATGAAGCATAAGAATTCAGAGTCTTTCATCCGTGAATAAAAGCTTGAAGATAGTATAATTTATAATTGGTTGAGAAGCATGTTGTGAAAATTTTATTTTGATAGACATGGCAAAGTAGAGTTATTGTTATTGATTTGGAAAATTGCAAATTGTGAGTTATTTTAAATGTTGGTGTACAACATAGAAGATTTACCAAATAAATCTTAGGGCTCCCTTTTAGAAGAAAAAATAGTTCTTATAAAATTATTTGTGTTTAAGTACCACCCAGATATTGACATTGCTTGCTAACTTGATTTTGGTCCTTGATTAAATGAAAGTCACTTTTTAATTCAACCTTCCTAATACGCTAATAAGCCATTAACACATGAGACCACTGTTTTAAAAACCGAACCGGACCGGCCGGTCCAACCCGGTTGAACCAGAATCGGAGGCCAATCCAGTTTTATTGACTCGGCCCGGTTCTCTGTAATCAACATTAATTTTGTCTTTTTACCTATAGAAATATAACATATTTATAAAGTATAGAGGATAATATTCAATGGTTGAACCATTGGTCCAACCAGGTCTAACCAGGTTCGACCAAAACCGAACATACTGCCCAGTTTGATGGCCGGTTCGGTTTTTAAAACATTGCATGAGACACGCATTAAATTTAAAATTATTTTTTTAATAATCAAGGATTATATCATTTATATGCCATGTGCATTATGGACCTAGGTCCGACCTAGCTGTGAAGTGTCACAACTGCACGACTCCGAACACGGCATTGTCTCAGAACTCGCGAGTCATAATGGGACCCAGTTAGTGTAACGTGGCCTATAAAAGGACCCGGACCTCCTCATGGTGCGCCCTCCATTTGACGCGCTTCTCGTCTTTCCGTATACGCTCCTATCTTGCGGGCGGAAAACGAGAAGCCGGAAGGATTTCTGCCCGTTCTCTTCGTCACCTCCGAGTCCGACGGGTGCTCTGGACACAGAAAAGGTAATTAATCTCTTCCTCCGTGTTCGTGGAGTTCGTTCGTAGATTGCGTTACTCTTGGATCGAGAGCGTTGGCATGCTAGGAAACCCTAGTTTTTTTTTTTTTTTTCTTCCTGTCACTTTATTGCCTGTAATTAAGATTTTAGGGATCTGAGAACCTGTGAAAATTCATTCGTGCCGGCATGGTGGAAATTGATCGCAAGCGACCTCTACAAATAATAAGATAAACAATCTTCATTAGAAGATTTCGTTTTCAATGACTGGTATAATTACGGGATCCGTCTCACATCTACAGTATACGGGGATTTATTTTTGAGTGGCGATGTGAAGAGCGGGAGGCGTAGGTACTCGATTGTTTCTGTTTTTTGTCATTATTTTCCTTCGATACGGTTTACCGATCCTATTCTCAATGAGTCTGTGTGCCTCGGAGCTTGTAGGATGTTGAAAGTCTCTGGCTTTAGGTGCTTGACTTGAAGAAGTTTGATTCAGCATGGGTGTATTAGGTCTTCCATTACGCTGACGAAGCTGTTTTGCTGATTTTTATACAATATGATTCGCAGTTGTGATCTGGACGTGTTTCCACTGTTGTTTTTATAGCGTTTTTTGTTTGAACTCAGTCTCCTTTCCTGTAGCTTTTTTTTTGTTTTTTGTTTTTTGTTTTTTTTCTATGCAGGCAATTGGTGTTATAATTTGCGCTACTGTTTCAGTCTCTGCTAAATTTGTGTGCCTTTCTCTTCTGTATGGCGCATGTGTTTTCTCGGTGATAATCTTGCTTTTCTTTGATATTGGAAAGTTATTCGCTACGCTTTAAAAGGCTTCTTAGCTGACATATTGAATGCTTACGGAGCTTGCTGCATACTTCAATAATTTTTGCATGCTGGATGCAGTGTTCCTCAATTTAAGTCGTGGTTGTTTCAAGATCAGACATTGACGGACTAACAAAAATCCTGTTGCGCACGGAGGACTGTAAACTTTTATTTGGTATAAGTCGTGTTTGGATTGTCCAAGTTTCAACCACTTGTTCTGTGCACGCTTGCTCTCTGTGAAGACTTGCTGCTACTCTTCTCACAGCAGTTGGCATTAACGTGATATCTAGTTTTGTTCTCTTTACCGGGCAATTCTTCACACATCCTTGTACATCTCCCTGCTTTCTAAATATCTTGTTATATGAGCATGGCTGCGACTGCATCTGCTAGCTCTGGTGGTCCTCGATATGCACCACATGATCCAACACTTCCCAAGCCTTGGAAAGGCCTGGTTGATGGGAGCACAGGATACCTTTATTTTTGGAACCCAGAGACCAATGTAACCCAGTATGAAAGACCTGGATTGGGCTCATTTTCTGGTCCTAACGCACCCAAATCTGCTTCCTTGAGCTCATCCATCCATATTCAGTCTCCTTCTAATTCCTCTGTTCAAGCACAACAGAAGCGTAATGATGATGATAGTCGATACAATGGTGTCAGTAATGGTGGATCCAAGCCTGGGGCAACTCCTACTTCTCGGAACCATCAGGTTTTCAATCTCTTTCTTATTGTTTTCTGATATCCAGTTCCACTATGTTTACTGATGCTTTGTAAGTCTCGTATTGTTGTATTGTGGTTGGCTATGTTTTGATAACTAGTGTACTTGAATTTGGTAAAAGTTGACAGTTCATAAAATTTTGACTGTTTATCTCTAATCTACTTGTCTCATCAAGTTTGTGAAAATTTTGATCTCTAGACTCCTACATCTATTACTTTTTGACTTGATGATAGCTAATTTGTGCATTATGCATTTGTGGAAGTGCTAAAATTTGTATCACTAATGAACATCACTTCCTTGGATGAGATACTAAAATGCATAATTATGGTTGATATATTCCATATATGTCCTACATCAAGCTTTCTAGATTTTAAAATTTTACTAAAAATTAGTACAATATTGCCAGATCACAAGGATTTTGTAATATCATTGTAAATAGGCTATTTAGGTAGGGAAATATAGATTTCCTTTCATGAAATATTTTTGTTAGCCCAGACCATGTTAAAAGTCTGGTGCTCAGTTTAACATGAAATTTTTTTTGTTACATCAGGTTATTTTTAAATTTCTAAAAACATTTTGTGGAACTTAATCTTTAATGGTGTTTGTTTGAAAGTGTTGCATTGTTCATGGAAATTGCCCCATTGAATCACTTTCTGAACTACAGTATTGGTGCTTTTGAGACTTATCTGTCCTGCTTCTATCCGGACTGTCCAAGATTTTTAATTCTTGTATTTTTTTCATTTATGATTATTCTTTTTTATTTTTGTACTATCTCAGGGTTCAAGGATCAATTCTCATTCTCAGGATTTCTCGAATGGTTCAGTTGGTGGTGGTGCTAATGCCTACAACACTGGTTCTGGTGGACAGATCTCTAGATCATCTGCTAGACAGCATGGGCCAGCAGATGGTGGCAGTGCTTCATCTGTGGAGGCATACTGTCGTCAACATGAAATTAGTGTCTCTGTATGTGTTTCAAAACTTGTAGAACCAGACTTCTCCCTGTGCTGTTTGGTGTTTAAATTATATGTTGTATGTCTTTCAAAACCAGATTTCGCAATACTGTATTCACTAACAGTTCTATATGGTTAACTTGTAATCTACAACATTCAGAATAGACTTGTGAATGTTTAGACCTTTGTTGAGTTTCTGCCCTCTTGAAGTTGGCTTAATGGGTAGTAACTGTCCAAATACTGAAGGAATTAGTTAATTAAGCAAGTTATTTGTAGTACTCATGGGTTCTGTATTGATTAGACTATTACCAGATAGCTGAGATGAGTGCCTGCAAATTTTCAAAGGATGTACTTTGAAGTTAGCCTGTCTAATAATAGTATTCTTATCATTTAAAAAAAATAATACTATTGTTATGCTATTGTTGATATTATATTTTATTTGCATATTTCTTGATTTTGTCTTGTAGTTGTATCTAGGGAGAGTGTTCTTTGGTTGTATATATTTAGCATAGATTCATTAGTGTTCTTGCATTCTGGTTATGTTGTTGTTATGTATTTCAAATGATATTGATTGTTTTTGTTGATGATTGCTCATGCTGGGCGTTTATTGGCATGTCAGGGAGATGATGTGCCAGCCCCATTTATGACATTTGAGTCTACTGGATTTTCATCTGAGATTCTTAGGGAGGTATGGTTCTATTTCACAGACTCGTGTATGTTCTTTTCTTCAGTATGTGATCGAAAGGCTCAGTGAGTTTTGCTCCAACCCCCCAGCAATTTTTGAATGCAACTTTTGCAATTACTAAGGGTTCCACTTTGAATTTTCAACTCATGTCCGTTTTTCCATCTGTACTTTTTTTTCTTTTGTCGCAGGTGCGATATTCGCTCCTGGGAGGAGCTTATGTCGTACACTGTGCCCTGCTGTTGTGCCCTCTTTTGGGGGCTTCGATGTAGTTGGAGTGCCTATTCGGTGGACCCTATTTGAGAAGGGAAGGGCTTTCCAAATCACCAGTTCGTGGCCAGGGCTGCCTCTCCGATGATAAGGTTCAGTCTGCCATTCGGTCCGAACGGAAGAAGGCCCCTTTCTCTCCTGCTCCAGCTTGCATCTGCAAGCAGCTTTCTACATGTGAGGGGGATTCGCTTCTGCTAGTGTTGTAGCTCGTCCTCCTCTTAAAACTCCAAAAGAAACAAATCGAAAGATAGTTTTTGATGGTGGTCCTCCTCATGGGAGTCTCGCGATTTTGTTGCATTGCCAGGTACACCATGCTGGATTCTCAGCACCCACACCAATCCAGGCCCAGACATGGCCAATTGCATTACGGAGCCGCGATATTGTTGCGATTGCAAAGACTGGTTCGGGGAAAACTCTAGGTTATCTTATTCCTGCCTTTATTCATCTCAAGCGGTTGCGAAGCAACAATCAAATGGGTCCTTCTGTTTTGGTCCTGTCACCAACAAGGGAATTAGCCACACAGATTCAAGATGAAGCTGTGAAGTTTGGGAGATCATCAAGAATTTCATGCACGGTTGGTTCTCTCTATGACCTCCTGTCTCATATAATTGCTTTTTTTCTGATTTTTTTAATTGTTTTATCTACGATTTTTCTGGAGTATTTTGGATTTATTGAATTTTATCCTATGCTACTTTGTCTCTGTAATAAAATAAAGTGGATGAAGTAGCGTGTCAATCCTGCCTGATAGGCCTTTTAGAAAACATTTTAGTGAGCTAAAATTTTGTATCATTCAAATGAGGAATGTACTTTACAACTATTTATGTTAGAATTTGAGAGTTGATCCATTTAATTCTTTAAAATTTAATATAATCCACTACTTGATGATTCATAAAGTATGAGCGAATTGGTATTTACCAATTTCCTAGGCCAAGCAGGACATATAAACATGTTCTGATAAGATCTTTTACATTTTTGAAGTGTTTGTATGGAGGTGCACCAAAAGGTCCTCAACTACGAGATCTAGACCGAGGAGTAGACATTGTCGTTGCAACCCCAGGGCGATTAAATGATATTCTGGAGATGAGGAGAATTAGTCTTAGACAAGTTTCATACCTGGTGCTTGATGAAGCAGACCGCATGCTAGACATGGGTTTTGAGCCCCAGATAAGAAAAATTGTGAAGGAGATACCTACTCGTCGCCAGACTCTCATGTATACTGCTACATGGCCAAAAGAGGTCCGCAAGATTGCTGCAGATTTACTCGTTAATCCTGTGCAAGTTAACATTGGCAACATTGATGAGCTTGTTGCGAACAAGTCTATAACTCAGGTGAGTAGGGGACGATTATGCAAGTCTTTTTCATGTGTTAGTGTTTAAATTCATCCTATAAGAAGATTTATTGACATTCTTTCTTGTCTAATTTACAGCATATTGAAATCATAACACCTATGGAGAAGCAACGGCGGTTGGAACAGATCTTGCGATCTCTAGAAACTGGCTCGAAGGTCATTATTTTCTGCTCAACCAAGAGGATGTGCGATCAACTTGCACGTGCTCTCACAAGGTCATTTGGTGCTGCAGCTATTCATGGAGACAAATCTCAAGGTGAACGTGATTATGTTTTGAGCCAGTTTCGGACAGGGCGATCTCCAGTTCTTGTTGCTACTGATGTGGCCGCTCGAGGGCTGGATATTAAGGACATTCGGTGCGTATGAAGCATGGTATTGCTTGGTTTGAGTATATAGTCATGAATGCGAAGATTTTGGTATTGCTTGTTATGAACCTCAGTTAAATGATTCACCATAATG
This sequence comes from Aristolochia fimbriata, assembly GCA_019845555.1. Taxonomy (NCBI): domain Eukaryota; kingdom Viridiplantae; phylum Streptophyta; class Magnoliopsida; order Piperales; family Aristolochiaceae; genus Aristolochia; species Aristolochia fimbriata. The sequence continues at coordinate 10,718,106 of CM034080.1, read as the reverse complement.
GTTTGCATCTTCTCATTAAGAGTACATTTGGATATCCGTGCCAATTGGAATGCATTTTAAAAAAATAAATTATTTAAGCCATATTCTTAGTCTTTGGCAGACCCGAAGAACTGGAACCCCAGAAAAAGCATGAGGTACTTTACTGAGATTTTGATGGAAAATTGTTCAGAGAAGGCTTACTAGATTTGTCTTTGAAATATGCTTTCTATTGAGATGAGTATATATTTGTGTTAAGCGCATTACTGAGAGATTTTGATGGAAAGTTGTTCAGAGAAGGCTTACTAGATTAGTCTTTGAAATATGCTTTCTATTGAGATGAGTATATATTTGTGTTAAGCCACAGTACTGGTGGTTGTAAACTTGAGCAGTAGCTCAGTGGTCCCATGAGGGATTTAGTAGTGTTAGATATGGGGTTCAAATTTCAACTAGAACAGTAGTTTATCGTAGTTCATATTATGGTGTTCATACTACGTGTGTTTTCATCACTTCAATAAAAAAATAGTGGTGGTTCTTAGAGAATACGTTTGGTGAGGCAGTTCATGTGTATAAATGGCCTGAGTAGCATCAGAAACATGCATATTTAGTAGGGGACCTTCAATGGTGGTTGTGGTCTTGAAATCTGAGTCTCTTTGTACCTCCTTCCCCTTTATTATGCATATTCTGGTTAATGTGCTTGTGAAATGAAAATGGTGCATCCAAATGGATGTCTGGTGTGCCTTATTTTTCTTGATTTGGTAGGTTTTTTAATACCTTTGCATTTATATTGCAGGGTGGTTATCAATTATGATTTTCCAACTGGAATTGAAGACTATGTTCACAGAATAGGGAGGACAGGGAGAGCTGGTGCCACTGGTTTGGCCCATACTTTCTTCTGTGAACAGGATGCTAAATATGCTTCTGATTTGATCAAGGTTTTAGAAGGAGCTGGCCAGCGAGTGTCTCCAGAGCTGCGTGATATGGGTTGTCGTGGTGGTGGTGGCAGGCTTCGCCGTCCGTGGGGCTCTGGTGCTGGTGGGGTTCGGGATGGGGGCCGACCTTATGGAGGAGGTCGCAGTGAATCTAGTTTTGGAGGGAGAGGTGGTCGGGGAGCACCTTCCTCTTCTGGAGGCTGGTCAGACAGATTTCTGAGTGGACGAGGACGCAATGATTGGGATGATCGTGACAGGTACTACCTTGCTGTTCGTTGTTTTGTGCATAGACAGACCCCCTTAGTGGCTCAATAGGATGTTAACATACTGATAAGAAAATAAAATTAAAATTTGTGGCAGGAACGACCGTGGAGCTTATTTTGATATTAGTGAACGACAAACGGGTGATAAGGTGTCTCGTGCTGTTCGCAGTAGGAGCCGAAGTTTGAGTCCAAAGCCTAAAAGTGGCAGTGGATGGGGAACAGGAAATAAAAGCCGTAGTCGGAGTCGTAGCAGGAGCAGAAATCGCAGCCGAGGTAGAAGCCGCAGCTTAGACAGATTTGCTGGTGGTCCTAGACCCCTCGAATGGTCTCCTGGTTCCATGAGGGAGGGTCGACCCCCACATGATTGTGTGGATGTGAAAGGAAATGAGCCTACACGTTCTCTACATGAGCCCATTCGGCCACCAAGGTCATTGGGTCCTCAGGAGGGAAGGGCAGGTGAAGGTGCTGTTTTGCCGACTGCAGCTAAACCTGAAGCTCATTATCGAGGGGACGAAGATGAAGAGGGCATGATTCCACCAGAGGAGGATGGTGTGATACACTAGAACAAGGTGTTCTTTCCTTGACCAGGGAATTTGGTTACCATATCTGATTTTTTTTGCGGTTGCGCAAGTGGAGACCCTCTTTTGGTTTTCTATTTTTGTATCCTATGCTATGGAAGCTTCTCCTGAATGTTGTATTCCGATATTTGTGCAAACACATTCCCTGACCGCTTGCAGGGGAGAGCTGAGATATTATCTTACTAGGTAGTGGACGGATGACTAATGCAGGAGGATAATTTCATTGTCACCGGCCTACAATTTGGGGTTATAGCGAAGTCAGTTAAATTGGTTGCTAGGTTTTCCGGTGGGTAATCAGCATTTTAGTAAATGTATAGTTTAATGGACGAATCTATATTTTGCATCATTAAGATGGGAGTAGAGTAGGGAAGCTTCTATTTGTACATTGTTTTCTGATGTTGCGTCAGTGGAAAATATAAATGTCTACCAATGAAAGTTGGTCCCGCTCATTCGACGATGATGTGAATAGGAATAGGCGAATAGGGAAACTTTTGATTGTAGATTGGTCATCTGATATTCTAACCAAAGCTGGTAGAATTTGTGCTTAAAGAGAGAATTCTTTTATGAAGTGACGGAGCTGTTGGAGGCAGAGTCTCGCTCATCCTCTTCTTTGTTGTCCTCTAGTTAATGGCAAAAAGTTAATTGCTTTATTAGGGGGGTGTTCACCGGTCAGTCGGTCAGTCGGTCAGAGAGGGAATTGATACTTGAAGTTAAAACTTCAAACTTAATGAGAAGAAGAACAGATTAATTATGAAATTTAAAATTTAATTGAACGAAACGGACGTTCCAAAACTTGAAAGCGTAGCGTCAGTTACTCAAATGTAGAATGAAAAAAAAATAATAATAATAAATAAATATTTTTGTCTTAGATTAATTTAATCAGCACCAGTAACTACCTTCCCCTTAAAACATCAGTTGGTTTGTTTTTTTGGTGGCGGAAACAGCAAATGGTGACGGAAAAGGAAGAGGGACAGCAAATAGTCTCCGTCTCTTCTCTCTCACTTCTTCAGAGTCCACCGAGTGGCCCGAGTGTAAGGAGGGAGGTGTCGGGTAGGGCCCGCCCTCTTATGCCGTGGACCCGGACACGTCGACCGGTGGTGAATGGGAGCCAAGTCGGAAGTCAGAATGAGGAGGGAGGGGGGGAGGCCTCCCGCATTCCGGCGACCCGGCCGCGTGTCGAACCGGTTTGACCAGCGTTCGTCCGGACAGAAGGACGGAGGGAGCGATGGAGGAGAGAGAGAGAGAGAGGGAGGGAGGGAAGGACTGTGTTTGTTATAACGACGTAATCATTGGAGCCTTAATCTCCTTCCTTCCCTCCCTCCCTCTCTCTCTCTCTTGCTTAACTAAATGAGGAAAGTTAATAGTCAGAATGGGCCTCGCTTTCACCGCCGTCGGATCTACCCCAATTCCAACCACGCTCTCCACTCTCCTACCCTAGGTCCCTAACCCAACTCTCTCTCTCTCTCTCTCTATCACATTCTCTCTCTCTCTCACAGATTCTCTCTCTCTCTCTCTCTCTCACACACATATTCTCTCTCTCTCTCTCTTGTTTGCTCTAATCTCTTTTTCTCTCTCTCTCCTGGATATCAATTGCATTAATTAATATCCTCCCCCTCTTTCAATACCCCCTCTTATATATTAAAGTAAGTAACAGACCCCATAATAACACCTCATAAGTCATAACAGGCACACAAACACACACTCTCCTCCTCTCCCATTCTCATCTCTCTCACACTCACAGGAGCCCCCTCCCTCCCTCCTTTCCTCTCTCCCTCCCTCCCTCTGTTTCACTTCTAATCTTTCTCTCTCTCTCTCTCTCTCCTCTCCCTCCATTTTCATGGAGACCACCATGAACAACGAGAAGTTCATCATGACTACTGCTACCCATCACATTGACCATCACGACCAGGAACTCAACATCTCCTCCGGATTCGTTCCATATTCCTTCTACTCCCAAAACCACTCGCCAAAACTACTCCTCGACATGTTCGCCATGGACATCAGAAGAACCACCCACACGATCAATAACAACCACCACCATGCTTTTCCTCCATCCCCGCTCCTCTCTTCTTCCGCCGCCCCTTTCCGAATGATGGAATTTTACAACATTTGCGGGAAGAATGCTACTAATACTAATACGCTCGACAGGAGTCGGTTTCTCAGCTTTCCTCTCCCCGTCAGCCCTCCGCCACTATCGTCGTCGGCGCTCTCTCTCGATCCCGGCGCCGCCGCATTTAATTTTCCGGCCGCCGACCCCCTCATCAGTTTCCTGGTCCCCGATGAGGTCTCCTCCGTCACCGGCGAAAACAATATTAGTACTAGTAAGAATAGGAGGAATATCCCTAGGAGGAGGAATCATATCAATACAGGGGTGGTGAGGAAGACGACCTTCAACAATAAGCCCAAGCCTCAGAATCTTGTCAAAGGACAGTGGTCGCTCGAGGAAGATAGGTATATATAATTAATTTCTTCGATTAATTATTTTCTTTACATACATGCATGCATGAAACTCTTAACTAACTAATATTAATCCTTTCTCTTCCTTCTTTCTCTGGCATAATTTGTATTCGTTTTTCATGAGGCTTTTTAATTCCGACCCATTAATCTATATATGAATCAGGCGCTCTTGTTTTAATTACTTTAATTCTTCTTGCCCCTTCCCTCATTTCAGCTTTCTTGTTCAAAGATCTTCCATTTCCGTCTTCCAGTTTTGTCCCAGATTATATATTCTCACTTGTTTGACCCTGAAATCAGCTGCATGCATGACATGTTCTTCGATTCATATCTTCACCGGCTCTGTTAATGGAATCCATCTTGCTTACTTTCAGTTTTTGATCTTTCTGCAAATAGACAGACTAAAAACTTATTTTTCTCTCTTTTTTTTTTTTTTTTTTTTTTTGTTCAATTTGGGTTTATTGAAATTTGGGTGTTGGCGGGCGGGTGTGACTGCTGCAGGCTTTTAATCCGCTTGGTGGATCAACACGGCGACAGAAAATGGTCGCATATTGCTCACCTCTTGAATGGAAGAATTGGAAAACAATGTCGAGAAAGGTGGCACAATCACTTGAGGCCCAACATCAAGGTACGTAACGTAACGCCCGAAATTTTAATTACTCTTATCATTCTCTATCTGACTTTTCTAATTAATTTACAACTTCCAACATTCCATCTCATGCATCACCACCATCTTCTCTTCATCATCTTCTTCCTTTCATCTTCTTAATTTTCTACCATATCTATACATTTATTTTCCTTATTAATTAAAATAGTTGGTTGTACCTTGCATATATATTTTTAATATTCTCAAACCATATAACATATGATATGCACTAAAAAACTTACAGTAGAAACTTTTTAAGTTCTTTCGTGGTGGAATTGAAGCTTATATTTTCATAATAGAAAAAATTCTTATATACATATTGTACACAAATTATAAATATATTTTGGTTTGCACATATATAGATGAGGAATTTTTTTAACAAGAATTGAAAATACGCGTCTTGTTTCTAATGAAACGTGGACATGGTCTGTATTGCATGTAACCAACATTAGTGCCTGCTTGTGCCATTACAGAAATGTTTGTATTTGCCACTTGTTGTAATACGTCAAAATAGAAATGACAAGTAATAGACTCTCTTAGAAAGAAAACCCAACGGCTTTTGGTCAAAAGAGAGTAAGATATTTCAATGTTGTCGTATGTGATTATGAGCGTATTACAATATTGGCTGTAACGTTGGCCGAGCAAACCCCTTAAGTTTTTTTTTTTTTTTTTTTTTTTTAAAAGCAAATTAATTGATTTTTAACTTAATTCTATGCAAGTTAGATGTATAAAGTCAGAGATGGATGTTTATTATCAGGGTACACAGTGGTTAATGTTTAATTAATTTTCAGCTGGTGACATGCTAGCTAATAGTTATAAATATATATGTTGCAGAAGGATGTTTGGACAGAGGAAGAAGATCGAATCCTGATCGAAGCGCACGCCCAGATCGGAAACCGATGGGCCGAAATAGCGAAGAGGCTTCCGGGGCGGACGGAGAACAGCATCAAGAACCACTGGAACGCCACCAAGCGCCGTCAGTTCTCCCGCCGCAAGTGCCGCAGCTCCAAGTACCCGCGACCCAGCACCCTCCTCCAAAACTACATCAAGAGCCTCGTTTTGGCCAACCCCAACGGGGACAGCACTACCGGAACGTCCCCTGCAGCAAAGAATACGGTCATGAATACCACTACCACTACTGCCCCGGCCCTCGACAAGATCAACGACGACCCTAATATTTACGACCTGAGCGAAGTGGTGTTGGACGATGCAGGTTCAGCTGTCTCGGACGTGAGTAGTGGGAACGGGTCGTCGTCTTTCTTCGACGAGATGATGATGATGATGTACTGCGAAGGGCCGCCGGCGGCGGTGGCGGCGGCAGCGGCGGGGATGGAGGAGGAGAAGCGGATGGAGAGTATGGAGATGGATGCGGGGGCGGGGGTGGACCTTTCCGAGTCGTCTACGTTGATGCCGGCCGAGGACGTTAAGGAGGAGATGGATCTAATGGACATGTTCACGCTCAGCAGTGCATCCTGCAGTGGCGGCGGCGGCGGTACTCCGTCGGAGGAGGCGAGTTCTGATGACTGATCGTTGATTCAAAGGCTAGGTCAAAATACAACAGCAGCTGTCCTCTCTCTTGGGTCGGGATATCTTTCTACGATCTCTTGTGCAGAACAAATTAAGAAGACCGCGAATGCGAACTGTGCAAAGACATTACTAAAGAGTGGAATATTATACATATATATAGGATCAGGAAGAGGAGAGGAATATACATATATGAAATAAATAAATGCATGCCCACAATGTAGCTAGGAATAAATTAAGGGAACTCAGTGTTACGGTTTCCTGTTTAGTACTGGATGAATGTTGAGTTTCAGTACCGCGTAGACTGTTAATTAATACCAAACTAAGTTTTGTTTGCGTTTTCATTTTGGGGGGGGAGAATAGAGATTAGTCGTCTCTGTTGTATCAGAAAAAAATTGTGTATATAATAGTCATGTTGTGGTCATGTTGAGGCTTCGAGGGTAACTTTCGCACCAATCGACCAGCTGCCCAGAATGGAGGTTACTACGAAATATTCAAAGAGGCCATCATAATTATTCAAAAATTTCAATATTCCGAAAGCCTACTCCGAACTCCTAATCTCAAGCTACGGTATATCCATTACCTTGTTCATATTTCTGAAATCCCAAATCCCGACCACAGTTTCAATGTGAAGATGAACTTCTGCTGCTTTAAGAAGCTTAAGCACGTCATGCCTGGAGTGAAATTTGATGCAGAGCAAACCCCATAGAAAGAACATATTACACAAGAATGCCATAGCTGTTTCAAAATCCGGCATCAACGCCGCTGGAAAATTGCAGAAGACAAAGCGGCAAAGAATTAGTACAATTCAAATGGTTGATGCCCTCCCCTTACAATAACACTAAAACCTACTCCGCTAAAAAGAAGAAACAGTTGACTCGGTAGCAGATACTATTCACTTCCCCGAACCATAACTATCAACCAAAAGAAATCATTTGCTAAGCAGGAGCCTTAAGAATTCATTTGCTATCTAAGCAGCAGCCTTAAGAATTCATTCGCTATCTAAGCAGCAGCCTTAAGAATTCATTTGCTATCTAAGCAGCAGCCTTAAGAATTCATTTGCTATCTAAGCAGCCTTCGGTTTAATTCTTTTCACCCTCGAGTAGAGAAAGACTCCCGCAAGCGCAATACCAGTTCCTGCACAGAAGGATTGAATGTTAAACAAAACACAGCAAAGTGAGATACTTTCCCCTGCCCTGTGAGACTGCATGTGGATTAAGCAAGAACATAATACCTAGGGAGTTAATTGGTGACACTGGAGTTCTGAAAAAGAGAACAGAGGTGACAATCACGACAACCCGCTTCACACAATTACCAACCGAGTGGGTAACAGGAGACACCCTTGCCAATATCATGTATGAAACCTGCAAGTTCAGAAAATTACAAGAGTTTATCATAACTGCGACGGCCAAAATATGATGAGAGAAAGGACGAGAGCCATAACAAAGAACAATCAGCATTCCAATTAAAGCCCAATGAATGTTGGAAACGGGTGAGTAGAAAGTGTTTGAAGTTCAAAATGGTGTTTCTAACTTCAAACATCTGAGCTGCGACATTATGCCAATTGAAAGAACTTAAAAATAGCCAGGCGCATTGCTGATTCCTGAGTCTCACGAAAGGTAGGAATTGTTCCACTAATATGATATTTTACATATTTGTCTACGAAGATTGTGAGAGTTCCAGTTGCTAAGTTTCGGTTCTGCTGAGATTCTTCTTCTTCTACTTCTTTTTCCTCTTCTTCCCTATCATTCTTTTCCTCTTCTTCCCTATCATTCTTTTTCCTCTTCTTCCCTATCATTCTTTTTCTCTTCTTCCCTATCATTCTTTTTCTCTTCTTCCCTATCATTCTTTTTCTCTTCTTCCCTATCATTCTTTTTCCTCTTCTTCCCTATCATTCTTTTTCTCTTCTTCCCTATCATTCTTTTTCTCTTCTTCCCTATCATTCTTTTTCTCTTCTTCCCTATCATTCTTTTTCCTCTTCTTCCCTATCATTCTTTTTCTCTTCTTCCCTATCATTCTTTTTCTCTTCTTCCCTATCATTCTTTTTCTCTTCTTCCCTATCATTCTTTTTCTCTTCTTCCCTATCATTCTTTTTCTCTTCTTCCCAATCATTCTTTTTCTCTTCTTCCCTATCATTCTTTTTCTCTTCTTCCCTATCATTCTTTTTCTCTTCTTCCCTATCATTCTTTTTCTCTTCTTCCCTATCATTCTTTCTCTTCTTCCCTATCATTCTTTTTCTCTTCTTCTCCTCTTTTTCTGAGAAATCTGTCTCCTTCCTCCCTTGGATTCTGTTAGACAGATTGAAATCTTACTTTTCTCTCTGCCTCTCTTCCATCTCTCTCCCCCATGTTTTCTCTCTCCTTTCTTTCTATTTTTTTATCCTCCATCAGGATTGTTCAACCTCTTTGCACAATCTCTCTCGATCCATAGTCCATAACATAACAAATTTCCCAAATTGGGAAGAAAGTGTCACACATTGACATGTTCACATCCACACATTAAATGTTCTTATGTTGATATAACAAATTAACTTCTACCACAAATATTTCACAGCAAGAACTCTTGTATTTCAAAAGTCCGACGCACATCACCATAACCAAAAACATTCATTTACCAGCTTGATTATTTTCCGTAGATATCTAAATAGCAAATCGAAGATCCTCTAGTCTAACAGCTATCAAGGCACTAAGAAACCAAAATGGTCCCCATTATTAGAATTCTGAGGTTCGTGTAGTGTAAGTTGAATAAACTCATAATTTCATAGCTCAAGTGATGTCACATTTTGACATTTGATTTGTGAACATAATCAAACTTTAAGAAATGAACATGGATTAGATGAAAAAACAAATGAAAACAAATGAACTGACCTGCTGATAGGCATGAAAACAGAGCCCAGCAAGAAGGGATCTCACATATATCTGATTAACATTCAAACCCTGCATGGACAGAAGCAGAAATGTAAATTTACAAATATCACCACCATGTGTATGATGTTAAACTCAAGTATTAATAAATTACTCACCGCGGACTGCAGGTATGAGGGGGTAACCTTGAAGCCTTCAACAAACAGAGTGACAGGGGCTAACATTAGGAGTGACATGATTGTTATAATTGAAAAGAGATTTATATTGTCAAGGGACTCCTGTTAAGAGCAGATTGCCAGTTAACTTCCCAGAGAGCAGGTCTTGCATTGACAAGAAATGAAAAGTTCAATATCTCTGCTCGAGTTAATGAAAAAGAAACTCAAATTTAGCCATGTTTCCGATCAGTAAAATACTCTTCATGCAGGACAGTAGTAGAACTACAACAACAAGCTTATGTCTATAGATGAGTTACCTCTTTCTTTATCATGAGTTTTTTGCTGAGGACATTACGAGATTGATTTGTCACATTGGATGCCATTGCACTCCAAAATCCAGCCCTGTTTTTCACATTATTAGCAAGAGATGTCAAGTGCCAACTAGTCTTTAGCGGTTTTACTAAGCAAGTAAGGAGAAATTTTAAAACAGGGCCTCTGTAATGATGGCAAATATCTGGAACGACCTCTTGGATAGCTGCCAACAGATTCCTTACTGACCTCAATAGACTCCGTATAATGGTGTTTCAAAAATGGATTAATAGTTAAAAGAATAAAGTAAAGAAAGGGCATGCCTCTCTCACACTCTCTTTGGGAGGAGTAGAAGAGGTGGCAGTGAGTGTACCATTCTTACTCCATGTGAGAGAGAAGGTAAAGGGAACATTTCCTGCCCCACAGGAGATGCATACCTCTTGTTCCCTTTCACAATTCCACATTGAGATGAAGGGGAAGGCTAAAATATGCATATATATTATATATAAAAAAAAAGTGGCATGCACCTCATCCTCTCCTTCTCCATCTCCCAGTCCTTCTCCCTCTCCTTCTCGCTCTCCTCCCTCTCCTGGCATGCACCTCATCCTCTCCTTCTCCATCTCCCACTCCTTCCCGCTCTCCGCCCTCTCTTTCCTGCTCTCCTCCCTCTCCTTCCTGCTCTCCTCCCTCTCCTTCCTGCTCTCCTCCCTCTCCTTCCTGCTCCTCCCTTTTTCTCCCTTTCCTTCACCCCTCTCCTTTTTCATCTCCCTCTCCATCACCCCTCTCCATTTTCATCTCCCTCTCCGTCACCCCTCTCCATTTTCATCTCCCTCTCCGTTACCCCTCTCCTTCTAATTCTCCCACATAAGAAAGGAAAAAATCACTTTTTTTTCGAAAACATATTTTCAGATGGATTTTACAAAAACATATAGTCTTGTTCTTGGATAGGTAACTTCACCAGATTTTGCATACCAGTTAAAAGAAGCCTCTGTAAGTGAGGCCAATGCAACCCCTCCAACAATTGGCAAAAGAGAACCAACCACCCAAATAGTAGGAAACTGTGCAAAGGAAGGTATCAAGCAGGAGTCAGAAGAATCAAGTGAATCACAAAATTTTGTTACTTAACCGCAAGGAGTCTTTTAATACATATATTTTTATTTAGAAAACTGGTGGATTTAATCACAGAAGACAATTTAAAAACAACAACAGATTGGCACTGATAGAGCTGTGAATTTAACGATACTGATTAGACAACGTATTTTCATAAAATAAGACTAAAATGAATTAAATTTATTTGAAAATGAACTGGTTGATGCCGATATAAAGAAGTTAACAAGAGACAGAAAACTCACCTCTCCAAGGAACATTGCAGAAAGCACCACAGAGAAAAAGGGCTCCATTGCTTTGATTGTATGGGTGAAAGAAACAGCAACTTTCCCAAGACTCATATTGGTGAAGAGGTTCCCTAGTGTGTGAACAAGGGCCAGAGGGGCAATCGCCATAAGCTGCAAACAGGTATAAAAAAATAATACTTAAATTTCATGTTTTACTATGACAAAAAAATAGAACAAGTTCTACCAAAATCATAATATACCTGTGCAGAAGTAAGTTTAGGCTTTTTGTATAGATTTGCTGACCACATGAAAAGTACAAGCACAGTGCCAACAACAAACTGAAACGTTGTGATGGTTATAGGAAATGGGAAAACCTTCAGCACCTGTAGAAAGGAAAAGAAGATGTGAAGAAAAATAGTCAATATGCAGGCAAAGCACCAAATACTGTTCCTCTCTCTGCCTTAAGAAATGGGTTAGCATCAATGTGTTGAGAACCAGATCATCAGTTAGAATTATAGTTCTACCTTCATTGTGAACCTAAGATAAATTTGAAGCATAAACGATAAGAAAAATGCATCGCCAAACAAATGCAAATGATGAATATATGTTTTCCACTTTACAATCTTTTGATACACCATGATTAGGAAGAAATATCATCGAGAAAGAAAACCTGAACCAGTGAACCGTGAATGGATCCAATATTTAAGTAAAAAAGGGAATATCATAATGTTATTTCTTTTTTTTTTCTTTTTTTTTTTTTAAATCAAAACGGTTATTTTCTCATTTGAAGTAGCTTAGCAAAAGTTGTCCTTCCTTTCTAAAGTTCAAATATCTTACAGCCAAGGTTGTTTGGTCTAATCATCATGAACACAGAAACTCTAACGACAGAGCGTCTTCAGTGATCAACTCTTTCTCAAACTAAATCTGGTGGAATAGCGAACAAACCAGATACCGTCAGCCATACGAAGTGGCAAAGCAGGGAAAGCCACTTTTGTACATGTAACTTCCGACATAAACAAAAAGAGCCATAAGCAAATAATTAGAATCGCACATAAATTATTGCAACACGATTCCAGTACGTCGTTGCTCGACAACACAAACATGCGAACCATTTTCTGATGATATTTTCCGACGATATGAAGCTAATTCTTGTTAATTATCAACAAATTATGTGCGAGAGAACATGTTAACACCTGCGCAACTAACCATTACGAATTTTAGACTAAATTAAAGTCACATTTCCATAGATCAGACAATGCAAATGGCATTTACGCAGTAAGAGCGAGGCGGCGAGGAAAACAATGACGAACAAGCAAACAAAAATGCATTCGACAACAGATCACCTGCTTGTTGTATATGTTGAAGTAGATGTTAAACAGATACCAGAGCCCAAACAACAAACCGAGCTCCAACGTCCGCTTCAAACTACTCGACTTCGCACTCTCGTCGGCGCTCTCAGGCACGGAGGCGGCCTTGACGCTGAAATCACTCTCCGTGGGTTCAGGATCGACAGGAGGCGAAGAGATCCAGCTCCGCAAGCGAGAAGTCGGAGCAAAAGAAGATCTAGGGCTGGAAGTGGCAGACAGTCCATGAATTGGAGAGAGACCGAAGGATTTCGGAGGAGAAAGCGAGAGCGGATTGAATCTAGGCCCGGCGCTTCGATTCGAAGGCGCCGTAGCTCTGAAGAGAGGTTTAGAAGGAGCGAGAGAGAAGGCGCTGCTCTGCATTTTTCTCGAGAAATGAGAGGAGGTTACGAGGGAAGGGAAGGGAAAAGCGTGGGAGGAGGGCCTGGAGGCAGCGACAGGAGCAGAGCTCTCGAGTTTCTATTAAATGTTTAAATGGGTTTCGTAAGTTTGGCTTTTCAAGTCTTTTAGTCGATGCAAAAGATTTTTCCGGTGTCTCTCTCTCTTCGGTGGCTCCGTCGCTTGCTGACGCTGAGTGAGTGAGAGAGAGAGAGTGTGTGTGTCTGAGCGAGTGACCGGGAGTTGGTGGAAGCCGGTCGAGCGCTTTAAGAAGTGAGACCTAAGAAAGGTCATTATCGGCATTTTACCATTAAAATGTCGAGAAGTAGTACATCTCGTGCCGTTTTGAACTACTCGATATATCCCGTTCAAAAAAGGCGGAAACTCAAAAGACATTCGGCTTTTTTGCTTGTCGTATTATAGGCATATTCCTTGCATCTAGTTGGGCCACTCCCAGAAGCAGAAACTGAGCCGAGTGAACTCGGCTGTGATTGAGTTCGGCAAACGTCGAGTTAGACTGTCCGAGCTGGGTCGAGCCTCGAGCACGGACGTTCGGACTCGAGAGGGTTTGAGAAAATTTTAACCTATCTCCACTAATAAAGGAGAAAGTCTATAAAAAAAAAAAAAAAAAAAAAAAAAAAAAGAGAGAGAAGTCTCAAAGAATAAATGAGAAGAAAATTTATATTTTTTATCTTTTAATAGAAAATGCGGCTTCTGTAGTTAATTATCCGATGATCATTCTCAGGTGAACAAAACAAAAACCGGGTTCTAATTAAATTATAAGAGTTCTGAAGTACTCTCACCTGCTTCATGATAACGTTCCAGACAACGTTAAAGGAGTACCAAATCGCAAACATGGATCCGAGCTCGAACGTCCGCTGGAAACTACTACTCCCGAATATCGAGCTCCCGCTGTCGCCGTCCGCGATCGAAATCGCCTCGACCGCGAAATCTTTCCTCCGGAGCGGTAACGAGTGATTAATCCATCTTCCGAAAGAGACGAATGAAGAAGACGCGGAGTTAATCGTAGGGTTCGAGGCCGCGGATCGTCCATGAGAGGGAAGGGAATGCTGCAGGGAAGCGGCGGCATTGAGAGAACTGGATTGCAGATGATTATTTACAATTACGCCTAGTCGTCGTCGTCGTCGTCGTCTCTGCGGTAGTGTGGATCGTGTGTGGAGAGAAGGAATGGGGGACGACGACGGTGCGAAGGCGCCGATGCTCTGCATTGCTGCGGGAAGTGAAGAGGAGACGTGTATCGATGAAGCAGAGGATCATTCTCTACTCTTGTCTTTTACAGGGTTTCGCGTCTGCGTGCGGATCACCTGCTGCAGTCCCCCACCGGAGGAAGTGACTGGACGAAGCCGCGAGACGCACGAGAAATAAAAAGAAAGGAAAA